>PVJH01033474.1:0-21620 GCA_004026705.1 Nesogale talazaci | reverse complement strand
TTTCTCCCACTACACTTCCCTCTAGCCTCCCAGTATTGCCACTCTTGAAGATTCTTCTGCCCCGCATTCCCTGTGTTTCCAGTTCTCTCTACCATTGTACATCCTGGTCTAGCCAGATTTGTAAGATAGAATTGGAGGGCTGAGCCCCGGTGGCGTAGTGGTCGTGCGCGGGACTGCGGCCCACTGGGATGGAGGTTTAATTCCAGCAGTGGGGCTGGGCCTCCTACTCCCACCACCAGAGAGCAGTGATGCCCCCCCCCCAAAAAAAAAATATTGGCATCATTGTGGAAGTAGGAAGCATTAAAGACTAGAGAAAAGTTGTGTGTTTCATCATTGCTACACTGCACCCTTCCCCACAATGTAAGGGGATGTCTAGTTGCCTATAGATGGAATTTGAGTCCATATGCCCCCTCATTCACAATGATAGGATTTTTTTGTTCTTTGATACCTGATCCCAGTGACACCTCATGATCACACAGGCTGGTGTGTTTCTTCCACGTGGACTTTGTTGCTTCTCAGCTAGATGGCCGCTTGCTTCAACCCTTTCTAAGACTCCAGGTGCTATATTTTTTGATAGCCAAACAACATCCACTTTCTTCACATTTGCTTATGCACCCACTTTGTCTTTAGCAAGCATGTTGGGAAGGTGAGCATCATGGAATGCTAGTTTAATAGAACAAAGTGTTCTTGCATTGAGGAAGTACTTGAGTAGAGGCCCAATGTCCGTCTGCTACCTTAATACTAAACCTATAATTATATGTGTACACATAGATCTATTTCCCCACCATAAATATATTTACATATGTACATGCCTGTATTGAGACCTCTATAAATGTCCTCTGTAAATAGTTCTTTCCTCTATTTCATTTTACTTTCCTCTTGCCCCACTATCATGCTCAGACTTCATTTGGGTTTCAGTAATTCCCCCGTTAACATTTCCCTTGATCAAGCCCTACCAGGCCTCTTTTATACCCTCCTCACCCCCGATTTTGGATCACTTGTTCACTTGTCCCTGGGTTTGTTAACACCATTTCCTCCCCCGTGTCCCCCCTGGAACCATCAATCCCATTTTCTTCTCCAGATTGTTTATCCCGCCTATCTTATCTCGATAGACCTGCAGAGATCATAGTATGCACAAAAACATGACAGCAAAACAAAGCAACAAAAACCAATGGCAAAAAGAAAAGCCTGTAAGTATTTAAAGATCTGTTCATTGACCTTTAGGAGTGTTTTCTTTTTGAGTCTGATGGGCTCGAACCAAAGCCTATTTTTGGTACTTCTTGCTCTGCAAACCTTGCTGTTCTGTTGCACACCCGTAGTATTTTGCCGCGGTGTAGTGGAACCAGATTGAGCACAATTCCCACACTGTCTCCAACGTTGTCCTCTACAGGGATATGGGTTAGTGAGGCATATCATTTCTCATAGTGGGGCTGGCCATATGATCCTCTCTTCATTGTCTTCTCTGAGCAGGAATAATCGTCCTCAGGGCTTGGTGGACCAGGATGTGCTCCACTCCCACCTAATTTGCTCCTGTGTGCTCTGATCAGCCGTCTCTGAGCTGTAGTTTCAGTGCTGTCCTCTGCTGTAAATTCTTCTGGGGGAAGGGGTAGCCATCCACGTAGTTAGGTTTGGGGCCGACCCCTGGCCTCTGCGAGTTTCTTTATGGGAGTAGAAATCCCCATCTGATTTTTAAGAAGCAGTTTTTGGTTTTGAACTACTGACTTAGAATAGCATCCTCCAATGTGTAACCATTATGCTACTAAGGCTTTTATCTTGTTGAGGGACTTACTATTTTCTGCCGATCTGTACTACACTTGGCATTCCTGGGACTGGTCCCTCCTCATAACGTGGCCTAGAATGTGAGAAGTCTGGCCATTCTTCAACAGAGCAAGGCTGTACTTGTGGGATTATAATACAGTTTCTCCCTCAAAGATAACATTAGAGGCTCTTTCCAGCACTTGGTGGGAGGTCAGATGCTTAGAGACATTTCTCCTAGAAGGCTCCAGTCATCCAGATGCCAATGTTGGCCACAATACGTAGGGTTCACTCCCTCCTGTTAGGACAGTGGGTTACTTGCCCAGAAAGCTTTGACTAAATCAAGTCTCCACCTCAAGACAATCAAGGTTAGGCCACCATCATGAATCTGTGGTCTGCCCATCATATCACATGTAGGACCCCAATGCTTCCCCTCCCTTTTGTGTGTATGTCCCTAGATCATCCTCCTCATTGTTGTATAACCTACAGTATAACCCCTTCCTGTGACCTGTGGTTATCTGTAATCACCCCTTCCAAATAGATATGCCTTGGTTAGCAATAAAGGATCTCTCTTCTGGTCCTCTCCCCGGGTTCCTGGTTCTTCTCTCCCCACTCCTACTCCCTCCAGGTGAACAACCAAGCAGGGCTGAGGTGAGCATGCTGCCATGAAATGTGTCTGACTCTGTTATGTCAATCTCATATTTGCAGTGCAAATGGCTCGGTGCAACTCACTTGTGTGAGACAACTAGTAGACTGGCAGTCCTTGGAGTCTTGAGGTCCGCCGAGTAGTCCTCCGTAGAGCAATGCAGGCTATCTGGCCACAAGCAGCAAACAGCAGAGCAGGTCACCAACAGTCAGCCAGATGACAGGGTCCAACAGTCCCCAGCTCAAGAGATGTATATTCCAGGAGCGTGGCAAGGCAAGGCTTGAAGGAACCTCAGCAGCAACCGTCCATGGATTAGGTGGGACCACAGGTAGTGTAGCTTGGAAATCGAGGCACAGGACAAACAAAGCAGCCAGCTGGTCTGAAGATCCAAGAGCAAGAGAGAGGGCGAGGCTCACCGAGCCACTCAATTGATCTTAGATGTGTTGACCATGTTGGCACAGCAGGCCGACCTATCACAGAACCCAACAGTAGCACGTGGCAGAAGGCGAGTGCTCACATGAGAAGCTCACTTGTGCTTCTATACAGACATGAAACCCCGGGAATCTTATAGATCAGTGCTACATTTTCCAGGCCACTGAACTTAAAATCAAGAAAGGGGTGCAGCAGGTCATGCCCTTTCACCATACTTACTCAATCTGTATGTTGAGCAAATCTGAGAAGCTGAACTCAGGAATTTGGCTTCAGGATTGGAAGGAGTGCCAAGGGCTCTAAAATGTTGCAGCAGAATTTACAGATAAAATTCATGATTAAAGGGTTTATGAAGGAAATTAACAGGTTATAAGTGAGCAATGCTGAGAACAATTATTCCTCCAGCTTGTTACAAAGGTCAGGGCTAGCTGCTAAAAGATACTCAAAGGGCAAACCACTATAAACCTTCACCTGAAGCAATTTAGCGTAAGCTCCTTGGGTCAGCAAACCCAGCTCCCACATTTAAATGCCCTCCTCTAGTCAGCCTCCTATCCTGAAGCACTCAGCTTTGACAGTTCTGTGGGCTGGGTGGTCTACTTTGTTTTATGCTCTGCTTCCTGGTTCTGCTGCTCCTGGTGTTATACCCATATTCTGGATCAGGAGGTTCATTGCACAGGGGTCTTAGGTACAGAGGACATCCTGTGGTTCTGGCTTTTGGACTCAGAGGGCTCATTTTATACAAATTAGGGTGGCATTCCTGTGACTTCTGTTCGCAATTACCCACAGATGAATCCTATGTGTCTACCCTCCACACCTTACCAGACCCATGCAGGAAAAGGTCCTTTGCTTGGGAAGTAGAGACTTTGGCTAGAAAAACCACATTAAGTAAATCACTGCCCCTGCGGGAGGCTCCTTAGCATAACTTGTGCTATTCACATGACAAGCCTGGCTTCATGAAAGCCAGGATTTGAAGCACTTGCTAAAGATCAAAAAACTGCAGCCTTCAGTCAGGATTGCAACTCAGGTAAAGAAAACTCAAATCCTCACAATTAGATCAATAGAAAAGATCAAAGCGGTCAAGAATTTCATCTGACTTGGATCCACAATCAATGTTCACTGGAGCAACAGTCAGGAAATCAAGTGGTGTGTTGCAGTTGGCAAATCTGCACAAGACCTTTTTAGTAATGATGAGCAATTTGCATCAGACTCTAGCCATGCTATTTCCCATTGCCTCCTATGCATGTGAAAGGACACTGAATAAGGAAGACGGAAGATGGATTTGATATATTTGGTGCTGGTGAAGAATATGGAAAGTACCAGGAACTGTCAAAAGAACAAATAAATAGCTCTTTGAGGAAGTACACCCAGAATGTCCTTGAAAGAGAATGGCAAGACTGATTTATGCATTTTGAACATATTATCAGGAGAGACCAGTCCCTGGAAAAAGACATCATGCTTGGTAAAATAGAGGAGCAGCAAAAAAGAGGAAGGCCTTTGACAGGATAATTGACACAGTGACCACAGTGCCGGACTCAACAGTTCTGAGGCTTGTGCATCAGTTTGTAGCACAGAAGGTGGCCAGGTGTTGGAACTGACTTGACGCACCCAACAAGAACCTGCACTGAAGGGGAAAGCCTGCAGGAGCAGTTTATGACTGTCAGGCACCAGTATTGGGAATTGACTAGCCCTAGTTTAGGGTATTAGTTTGTTTTCATTTGGTATTCTAGTTATAGGAAATAAATACAAATCTTTTTAACTTCTCTTTTGTGTGTGGGCAACACTGATCCCTGGTAGGAGTAGGAGACCCAGCGTTGCTCCTGGAGAGCTGCTGCTGGATGGGAACCACCAACCCTGTGGGCCGCAGTCCTGCACACAACCACTGCACCACTGGGGCTCAGCCCACCCTTTTTAATTTAATAAAACGTTTTTTAAGTATGACAAGGAAGTCCCAGTCCATGCTTTTATTTGACAAGCAGGATGTGCTCATTGTGCTAGGAAGGGAATGGGCCTGGGAAAATTTCCTGTAGCTTAGCAAACCATGTGAATGACATCTTATAAAATAATCTGCACTAAAAGGAGCCTTCTGGTGAACTCTGAAACACCTAAATGGAAAATTTTAAAAAAGATTGTCTATATCAAGTCTGAGCAAACCCCCTACATTTCATAGGCATAATTCAATAACTGAAATTCATGATCCAATCAACCCCATTCTACACATAAAAATGAGGCTAGAGAGCAAAAGAAGCCCCACTTAACAAGTTTAATGACAACATTCAATTATTCAATTTTTAAATAATGCAGAGATACATTCTGGTATTTAAAGTGTCCTTTATTCTATAATATTGTTCTATTGGAGTGTGCGTTTTATACTTACAGCACGAAATGCTTAGCATACAAAGTAGTAAACAAAAAGAATTTCAGAACACAAAATAGATTTAATATGCTAAAGTAAAAACCAAAGATCGGGGATAATCCAAAAGGGAAGAATAAGCTATAACTTGCTCTTGGGCAGCAACAAGAGATATAGCAATAACAGGGAGCTACTGCATTGAGTAGTCATATTCTCTAAGATTCTAGGGACCAGCAAGAAAGGCCAACAGAGGCTAAGTGTTTTAAAATTAGTAAACATACTTATTTTGCACTGTAGTGTACCATTTTCACAGATCCATTTAAATGCATAGTACCATATATACTCATGTATAAGCCGAGTTTTTCAGCACATTTCTAATGCAGTTTTGTGGTAAAATTACTGTATTTTTTGGGACATAAGACACACCCCCAAAAAAGTGGAAGGGAAGCAGAGAGAAATGAGGCTGCGTCTTATGGTCTAAAGGTGTGGTACTCCAGAACATTTTAGTATACTGGTACTACTTGGTTCAGAATATTTTTTTTTCTTTTTTTCCTGCTCTGAAAACTGAGTGTATCTTATGGTCAGGTGCACCTTATGTTAAGAAAAATATGGCAGGTGCTCAGCTGATATTCGAGTCGGCTTATGCTCGAGTATATATGGGGTTTGAAAAAGATTACTAGTAAAACAAATGGTCACATCGAATTTTTAGACATAACAGTATTTGATTAACTAGTTTATTAAATTCACAATCTCAGTCTCTTAAACTACAATCTCAAATACTCACTACCATAGGTATTTTTAAAATACCCTACTATTAGAAATGGTTACTCAAATGTTAGCAAAGTGCTATAGACTTAGGCCACTTTTAAAGAGTCTAATAATTATAGGTTATCAGAGTAACTAGACAGATGTGTTACAGTAAACAGAACAGTTATCTACACAGCCCTGCTTCATGCTGGGGTTATCATGAAAGCAAGGTGATCATTAAACATTCATTTCCAGAGCTTCAACTATGTGTGCTGCTGAAGGACGATCTTTGGGATCTTCATTCGTGCACACAGAGAAGAGTTCGATCACTTTGTGGTACGATTCATCCAGCTCTTCCATATTAATAGGTGGCCTAGTTCCCAAGGCTGCATAGTATGCTTCATCATCAAAGTCACTTTCATCGAATGTCTTATCTGTTCATGAGGAGTTGGAGATGCAAACAATAAACAAGACCATTTTAAGTCATGGTGTCTACTCAGACACAAACTCCTAAAAAGACACTGTTTAGTAAGCTTTCCATTACACCTTAAGCACTGCCCTGCCTTCAGCAGAGATTATCTACTGCCTTTGATGTTTAGCTTATCCTATCCACTTCCTCATAGCTTTACCTTCTTTGGGGTGGGGGGAGCATCACTGTCTCTGGTGGCTGTGGGCGCTACCCAGAGCTGCTCCTGAGAGCCGCCGCTGAATTTGAACCGCCAAGCCCATGGGCCACAGTCCCGCACTCAACCACTTAGGCCACCGGGCAAAGAGGTTTTTAACAAGAGATTTTGCTCTCAGTTTTCTAATATATTTCTGCTCAATCAACAGATATCTCATTTGTATGAAATTAAGCCTAGAGAGTCATCAATATCAATAGAATCTATATCATAGAAACTATTGTCACTAAATCAGCTTGTTCTTTAAATTTTAACTTCATGGGAAAATAACACACCGAATATACTCATGTATAAGCCGAGTTTTTCAGGACATTTTTTTGTTTTGTTTTGTTTTTTGGGGGCATCACTGCCCTCAAGCGGTGGGAGTAGGAGGCCCAGCCTTTGCTCCTGTGGAGCTGGAATTGAACCTCCATCCCAGTGGGCCGCAGTCCTGCGTACAACCACTACGCCACCGGGACTCAGCCCATCAGGACACTTTTTTGTTTGTTTTTATTTTTGGTTTTTTGGGAGGGGCATCACTGCTCTCCGGTGGTAGAAGTAGGAGGCCCAGCCCCACTGCTGGAATTGAACCTCTGTCCCAGTGGGCCGCAGTCCTGCCCACAACCACTACACCACCAGGGCTCAGCCCCTACGACATTTTTAATACAGTTTTTGTGGTGAAATTAGGTGCCTTGGCTGAAACTCAAGTGGGCTTATACTTGAGTATATACGGTAACTTTGTAAGTTCGATTTTAACTTTTTTTTTCAATTTTAACTTTATTGTAAATTAGGAGAAAAAAATTTTTTTCTTTTCTTTTTCCTTTTTTTTTTTTTTCTCTCGCATCATTGCCCTGAAGGTGAAAATTTACAGTCAACAACTTTTACTTTGTTTCAATATCCTCAACGTACCATTGCTTATCACATTTGTTTCCATTTCGCCTCCTTGCCTAGTATTCTGAACTTCACTGTTTGGTAGTGCTGCCCTTCTGCTCATAAGTGGTTGGTTATTCTATCACAGGGTGAAATCACTTCCCAACCTGGCAGATGACCAAGAGCCACTGTCTCAGATTCTACCAGTCACTAGCCGCCAGAAAGCCTAGTCTCTTTTAAGACATTAGGTTTCAAATACAGATAGTCATACCTTCATCATCATCAATATCTGAAAGATTAACATGTGGAATCGATAAGGTCATCATTTCCCAGAGAGTAAGTCCAAAGGCAAATATGTCTGCTTTATCGGTAATCACTCCATTCTCCTCCAAAGTTTCTTTGGGTTTCCACGGCTCAGTGCCAATATAACAGGCCTCAGGGTCAGTCACTGAAACAGTTAAATATAAATAAAATGGTCATAAGAATAAGAAGTATGAATTAAGAAAGGCAATGAAAAGGTGAATAGACAAATAGCTTGAACAGACAAAATATAGGCAAGAAACGTGAAGTGTACACAACCTCACTGGTAGGAATTGTTTTCCTTTATCACATTGGTAAATATTCAAATAAGTAGTTAGCAAAGATGTAGAGAAACAGAAATTCTCTTAGAAAAGTGGTAAAAAGAGAAATAGAACATGGATGTTATGAACACAGGCTCTGGAACCAGACTACCTGGATATGAAGATATTTGCAAGCTGTGTGACGACTTGCACATTATCTTCATTCCTATTTAAGTGCCATGCCATTAGGCTAAGGGGAAGCACAGTCTTCATGCTTCCATAATTGCGGAGTCAATGGAATGGGTAGTCTAGGGTAGCATAATCCATTTTAGAGTCAACAATTTCATAAAGGCTCCTACTAGAACAGCAGTTCTCAACCCTTTAACAGGCATCACCCGATTCATAACAGTAACAATATTATAGTTATGAAATAACAATGAAAATAATTTTATGGTGGGGGGCAGGGTCACCGCCACATGAGGAACTGTATTAAAGGATTGTGGCATTAGGAAGGTTGAGAACCGCTGTGCTAGATTTGCTGCACTGAATTGCGAGATCAATTTGGGAAGAATTAGCATGCTAGGAATATGGAATTCCATCCAGTCCACAATCAAGATATAGCTTCCCATTTACTGAGATCTTATCGAAATTCTTTCAGTGATGTGTTATTTTTCAGTGTAGAGGAGTTACACCTATTTCATTAGGTCTATCCTCAAGTATTTCATGTTTTCTTGGCATTTGTAAATGGAATTTTTAATTATTTGCTGCCAGTATATAGAAAAAGAGTAACTAATTCCACATCATTATCCAAGTTGCTGTTTCCTAGATTCCTTGGAATTTTCTAACTAAGCATCACATCAACTGTCAATCATGGCAGTTTTATTTCCTTTCCAATCTTAATGCCATATACATATGTATGTTTATTTTATATTAATGGCTAGAACACTAAGACAAAGTTATATAACACTGGGAAGACCTATAAGCTATAGTTGTATATTCTGCTTTGGAATCATGGGAATTCACTACTTGTTCAGCCCTCCCCCACAAAATAAAATGAAGGCTGTAAGAATTAGAAAACATTAAATTTCAGTAAAAATGTTTAGATTACTACTTACCAGTCATATTTTCATCTAATGGTAGAGAAACTCCTACATCACAGATTTTAATAGTTTCAAAATCACCTTTAATGACAACATTTGAAGATTTTATGTCCCCATGAAGCAGTTTCTTTTCTTGGTGCAGACACTAAACACAGTGAAAAATTTAACACATATGAGGGGAAATACATCGAGTCCCCTCCTTCTCCCCTGAAATGCCTGCTGAGTTTAAACACGTCACTTTGCAGTGAGTACAAATCCTAACCTACAGGAGACACCAGGCTTACATTCACAATGAATTACTCACACAGTCACCTCCACTTACTGTACCTGCAGCTTTTCACTCATTCAAAAAAGGGTTAGTGCAAAAGGCTCCGAACCTTTTCTTGCACTAAAGTAACCCACAGTGACTCTAAACTTAACCTACCTGGTCTACATGATCTACAAATTCTTAAAGACACAGGCATAGATCTCGTCTGTACCCTCGTATGTAGTTCCTTCACATTTCATAATGTCATTTAAAATACAGTGGCAGTGTTTGTTACCTTCAGCCCCCTTGCCATGTTCAGAGCAACTTTTAAAATTATGTCAGCTGGAAAAGGGTCTTGGCTGTTTTCGTTCCGTTCTTCTATTAAGTCATTGAGAGACTTTTCACCTCCATATTCCATAGCAAGACATAGACTACCATCACTAGCTTGAGTAAATGCACGGTAACCTTAAAGAAAATGGGACACACTCTTACTGGAATCAGAATAACAATAGGCTTGCGGTTCTTTACAGTAAAGTGATTGAAGAGATATAAGAATCCTTTGCCAAAAACCCACTGTCCAATACACAGCAGTTCATTAGGACAGAATGTAATTACCCCTTTAAGAGTTTCTAACCTGAAACCTTGACTGGGGCAGAAGCTCCCTCATCTGGGAGCTGGTGGGTTAGAACCAACAACTTTAGAGGTAGCAGCCCCATGCTTGACTCACTGTACCACCAGGGCTCCTTCAAGGATATACAGGTGTGATTTTAAAAATCTGTGGAAAAATTATGTTATCTTCTTAATCCCATTTTTAATTAACTGTTTGGACTCCCTCATAACTGAACAAACACTGACAAACAATCCATTTTCACTTAAAATTCAAAAATTGATTATGGTGATGTGGTACAACTCTTCTTTAATATAAACGAACTATTGAAATATATGACATGTCAGTTATTTGCCAATTAAGCTGTTAAAAAAACAAAACAAAATACATCAATTTTAAAATGCCTTTAATGTTTACAAATAGTACAAAATTATAATATTTTTAATACTTTGCCTCTTCAAAACAAGTTTCTCCAGCTCTATTGTATGAAAAATGTACAATGAAACCATACATTAGTTAAAGGAAGATCATTTTATATTCCTGAATTCTCCACAGCATCAGCACCATTAGGACCATGTCTATTTCCACCAAGTTTCAGTATGTAATTATACATCGAAAAATGTTGCATACTAACTTCTGCTTTAAAATGTTCTCTATTTCAGGGCTGAGCCCTGGTGGCGTAAGTGGCTGAGTATGGGGCTGCGGCCTGCGGGCTTGGCGGTTCAAATCCAGCGGCGGCTCTCAGAAGCAGCATTGGGTAGCGCCCACAACCACCAGAGGCAGCGATGCCCACGGGGAAAAAAAAAAAAAACTACGGTGAAAATGTTCTCTTCTTCAGTTCTGAAATGCCAACTTCTGTCTCACACTTCCATCTTCTTCATTTTCACTAGTAAAACCAACTGAGATTGTACAAACTGTTTCTGGATAAACAGTAGGAATTTGCCAGACATCACCACCACCATATAAAATATGACTTACCTATAATGTTTGGATGATGAAGGTTTTTCAAAATCTTTGCTTCATCAGTTAGTCTCTTTTGATACATACTCTGATACTGATCAGTACACTTAGAATTAATCTTTTTCACAGCCCATGGAGAATGAGACAAACCTCTTGGAGACCTAAAGCAAAAAAAGGAATCAAAAAGTGCAGAGAAAAGGGAGAAGGAGCAAGATGACAAAGTGCGTGGGGCTGCATTGATGTACTGCAGCAGCAGCTGGCACGCGGAACAAGACAGAGAAGCAGGCAGCCGAGCCTCTGCTCACAAGTCAGGCGGCAGCTGAGGGGTGGAAAGTTGGCGGACTGCCGAAGCAGGGGAAAGAGCTGTGTCAGCGGCAGCTCCGTTCAGGGAACCTTGGAGCCAATCTTTGGAAGCTATACCCTGATTTTTGTTGAGGTGACAAACTGGACTTCCAAGCAGTCAATAAACAAAAAAAAGATAATTAGCCACGGAGAAATGTGTTATCAAAATGACAATGCGATACCACCTCATCCTTGCCAAAATAGCAAGGTTTGAAAAGCAGACGACAATGTTGGTGAGGATCTAGTCTAGGGAGACTAACTCACTTTGCTGTGAGATTATAAAATGGTAAGACCACTATGGAAAACAGTATGGCATTTTCTAGAAAACTAGAACTAGAATTACCAATGACGCAGAAATCTCACTCCCAGTATATTTCTACAGATTATTTCTAAAAATAATCATACGTACAGTCATTTGCACATCTATGTTCACTGCTGCTTTATTCACAATAGCACATAAATAGCAACCACCAAAGTGTACATCAGTGGAAAAATGAGTAAGTACATGGTACATACAGTGTAATGTAACGTGACCACAAACAATGATGAGTCCATGAAATATACCATCTATAGATGGACCGGGAGGGCATGATGTCCAGTTAAATCAGTCAAGCACATAAGGATACATATTATATAGTCCCTCTTATAATAGAGAAAAACATATAAGGACTAACATTAATTGGTTATGGCAGGGAAGGGAGGAATAAGGAGTAGATGCTTTACAGAGAAGCGACTAGTTATTTTTGGAGACAAGTTATTTTGGAGAATGTGAGTATAGTACAACCAAACTGAAAACAAGCACGTGCACACACATGGAGGAGTACGTGCAAATTGTCCAGGATAGATATGTAGAAGTGTATGGACCTGAGTGAAAATAAATATTTATTTACTTATAAATATATATATATATTATATAGTTAAATATTTATAACTATGTGCTTGCAGGGATATATATTCATTGAAGATAAATACTAATTAGATATGACCAAAAACCTTCCAACGTTGGTTTGCTGTGTTTGAAGGCTCAGACTCATTGTCTCAAGGGACAGTCGCCAAAACACAGTTCACAGAAATTATGATCTGCATCATTGTGAAGCAAGTAGCACCTGGGATCTTAAAAGTTTTAAGCGGGCATCTAAAACCCAATTATGAATGAGCCTGTACACTTCGAGAGGAAAGCAGGAAGAAGATGAACAAAAGCACTGACAAGTCTACAAGAGGCACAAACTCATCTAACAAGATGCCTGACTAAAACCACTGAGAGTTCTGACCAACAGTCCATCGCAGATAGGAGAAAAATATGGACCACTCAAGTTCTTATCTAAACCAGTAACAAAAACAACAAAAGCCAGGCAAACTGGAAAAGGCAGAAGTGGGCTTCCTAAGACCAACACCCTAAGATCTTCTAAACCTAGAGGTGAGCCTATCCCAAGATCACCTGTTAGCAAGATAGCACAGTGGCACACACAATGAAGTACATTACTCATAAGATCAGGGTCCTACCTCAAACCCCCAGTTTGAGACCAGAAGGATAGCAATGACTCAAAACAAAGATAAGAAAAAGGAAAAGGGAAAACTAGAATACTTGGATGTTTTGAGAATGATGATGACAACAAATGTGCAAATATGGTCTGCATAAAACTGACATATGTATTGATCATGATAGGAGTTGTATGAGCCCCTAATAAAATGATTTATAAAAAAAAGAGAGAGAAAAAGAGACATGGACATAGGGTTGTAGGGAGCAAGTCAATGAGATTTTTAAAGGGGAAGATTTATGAAGATATTTAGGGTAGAATTGAGTTAAAGGTAATAGTTCTATTCTTCACTGTTAAATAAGCCATATCTAAGTGTGTTAAACCTCCCCCCCTCAAAAAAGAAAACTAGAATACTGCAAAGGGTATAAATTTTAAACAATCATACACTTTGGACTTGATCTGGTTTTCAACATTTTCTGTATCTTTTTTGTTTGTTTGTATTAGGGCTTATCTCAGATGTGTTATGTCATTGGGCACCGCCCTCTTGAAGTATGGTTCTGTTTTTCTGTCTATGAAGCCCAGGGTTGATGAACCCATGGAGGACACAAGCAGACGTAGGAGGTAGGGTTACTGTGGGAGGGGGGTGGGTGGTAAAGAGGGAGATGGTGCTAAGGGGTCCAAGAAGGTAAAGAAACTGATTGTAGCAGCAATTGTACAATCCTGCTTGATGTGACTGAACATACAACATGTCATATATGTATTAACCCCCAATTTTAAAAAATCAAATAAAAAAAAAAAGACTGGACACATTGTGAAAAGTGTAACTAGACAGTGTGTATGGGAACTGTCAAATGACCACCTGTGAACTCTCACCAAAAACTCTGTAAAATCGAAGGTGAAAAATAAGCACATAGAATATAATAAAAACCATGGCACATTAGTTTGAAAAAAAGCCTTGAAATAAACTTATTTTAATTAGCAATACTTTAGATTATTATCACTGCTCCTTGGCTATGTCTCCTTTTCAATTGGATGCTCTGCTTCTGATACACAGAGAGAAGTCTGCTATCTAGACACTGAAGGGGGCCTGAAGAAAGACAACCAAGGTGAGAACAGGATTTTAAACTTGAACATCAGTATACTGCTTTTTCCTTTCCAGTCAAATATATCAAACTATCAACTATTTATCAACATTTAACCATACTTAACCTCTTAACTACCATAACTAGAGGAGTTATGGAATGAGGAGTATATAGTAATCGCAAAGAAACGTAACTTAAGGAAGATACATAAAAACCATTTGGGCACATATATAATCACCCAAAGAATAAATTAGTGCTCTTCTCTAACAATGCTATAACACTGCACTAATTACTCTTTTTAACTTTAAACACATATTTAAGTTTAAGGAAATAATAATAAACATACAAATTAAAATATAAAGTATGTATTTCCTGAGATTTAGCCATTCTATGAATATTGATTGTGTTTTGAGGGCTACATACCATGTGAAACAAAGTAGGGAAAGGTGTATGGATCTGTTATAACAGCCAGATCAATATAAAAACATTTTTAGCACCCTAAAAGACTGAAGATGCTATTTTATAAAAGACTGACTGAAAAAATGATAAGACAAAAATGAAGAATTCAATGTAAAGGTTAGAAGATAAAGTTCAAAAAATGTTCCAAAAAATCGAGCAAAAGTAAGAAAACTGGATAGGAAAACCAATCAACAAGAAGTACATCTGAGAATCAGCCCTGGCAGTTCAACATCTAAATAAGAGGAATGCCAAATGTATAACAGGGAAAACTAGAGAGGTGGAAATGATCATCAAAATCAGTTAGCCCCCGTGGCGTAGTGGTTGTGCGCGGGACTGCAGCCCACTAGGTTGGAGGTTCAAACCCAGCAACAAGGTTGGGCCTCCTACTCCCACCACCAGAGGGCAGTGATGCCCCAAAATAAAAACAAAATCGAAAGAAAATTCCTTAGCAACTAAGAACAGGAATTTTTACATTCACAGAGGCTCACATTAACATGTTATTGAGAATCTAGCACGATGGAGACCAACAGAATATCACACAAGGTTCTAGGATGGTGGAGAGGCAGAAATAAAACCCAGATTACATGAAACAGTGAGCAAACAGAAAGTCCTCACATTTCTCATTAGTAACACTTAAAAGCAGAAGCTAATAAAAAATGTTCTTTTGGAGACCGTCATTTCCCAACAAAAACTCTAATCTCTGAATTTAAAAACTGACCAAAAATAAAAGACATTTTCTGAAGTTGAAATACCAAAAAAGTGTTATCTCCTGCATATCTTTTCATGGAAGTCCACTGGATGCCCTCAAACAAAACAAGATGTAAACCAAAAAAAGACAGAAAAATGGGACCAACTTTAGCGAAGGGCATAACTTTGTGGTTTGGTAACAATAGAATTTTATATACTTTTTTAAATTAAAAAGAGAAAAATGAGACTAGCCATGAAAATGAGAACTTTTTCTTTCAAAACAACAAAAGTACTTAAAAAGTGTTCAAAAACAAAATTGATAAGAAACTAATATATAAAGTAGGGATTTAAACTATATAAATGTTTGAAGAATTCCCACTTATTATATAATTTCAATACTGTGCTCAATTATTAAAGAAAGCATTTCTATTTGGAAAAATATAAACCCAACTCAAGCTAATGATATAGAGAGTTGGACTTTCTAGATGGATTCCAAGAATTCATTATGAACATACATGAATTTAATTATCTGTCATTAATAAGCACAAGACTAGGTGCAGAGTGAAAACTTAAAAATAAAAGTTTTGTTGTTTTTTTTTGGGGGGGTGGGGGGCGCATCACTGCCTCTGGTGGTCGTGGGCACTACCCAGTGCCGCTCCTGAGAGCCGCCGCTGGATTTGAACCGCCAAGCCCGCAGGCTGCAGTTCCGCATTCAACCACTTATCCCACCAGGGCTCAGCCCTAAAAATAAGTTTGTTGACAGCTACTTTATTAGCCACTAGTCCCATCACTGCTCAATTTATCTCTTAGCACTATTTGCTTGTCTTTTACTTTTTTTTAACATCAATGCCACAAGAAACAAAAGCCTTTTAAATGAGAATTACCTCACAATGGGAACACTCCAGAGAGAAGTGATGGCAGTCACTGACATTCCCCAACAATCCTACCACTTTGAGCTTTTCTTTCTTTTGTGTGCACATGCGCGCACGTGCACACACATACACACACATGCACACACATGCACACACACACACCTTATTATTCAAGCCAAGGAAAAAGAATAATGTAAATGATTCCGTTTTAGTAATTCAGCTGGAGAAAAGGATGCCAGTCAATGCTCTGGAAAAGTTATGAAAGGGCTCTGGGATATGGTTGTCAGTAAGATTCGAAGCTGTGGATGAGTCTTCATATTCCCTTTTCTCTCCAAGTACAGTGGACCTATGGCTCCATGTAAAAAGCTTAACCTGAAATCTTATACTCACCTTTTCATTAGGTAAACATTTACACCAGTACCAAATCCAAGCTTCTGCATAAATGGTGAGGCAGGAATATTTACACTTGGAGTTGAGCCCAGCACTAAATGTCAGAAAGAGAAATAAAAACAAAATTAGCAATTTTGCATCCTCCCATTGTTAATATCCAATTGTTGGATGCAATCCTTTTGGAGAGCCCTGGTGGTGCAGTGAGTGATGTCTTCCACCAAGAACCACGAGTGGGAGTGTAAATCCACCACTTGCTCTGGGCAGAAAGGTGACGTTCTCTGCTCTCCTAAAGATGTATATAGCCCTGGAAATCCTCAAGAACACTTCTATACTCTCTCCTAAAGGATCGCTAGGGGCCAGGATCAATTCCCTGAGAGTGAGTTTGCTTGTTTTTGTATCCTAATATTAAATAGAGAATCTGACCAATTCTATTTTTGGAGTCCTCCACCGAGTACAAGGAACACTGCTGGTAAGGTGGTGGGTAACACTTGGCCTGTTAACCACAAGGTCAGGGGTCCAAACGAATCAGCTGCTTTGGGTCTGATTTTTACTTTGGTTTACATCAAATCATCAGGGGGCAGTAAATGGTCTGCCTACTTATGGCCTTTGAGCTAAGAATTTCGACGTTTTAAAAGGTTGTAAAAAGAACAAAACACACAAAAATAAATATGCATGAGAACTTACATAGCCAGCAAAGCCTGCAATATTTACTATCTTTGTGTCCTACAAAAAGTTTGCCAACACTTGGCACCAAAGCACACCCATAAATTATACACACATGCATGCACACATGTTTAAATATTGGGATTTACTTTTGTGACCTGGAAAACCCCAACTGTTATCATTAGAAGCACATTAAATTAAATTGAATTATGTCTGTAGCATAAAGCATAATTCATTCATTTAAAAAAGAGAATTCTTGCTTCTGCCCATGAAGAATTAACTAATGCTGGAATTGTCATGCAATGTAAACTAGAAAACTTGGCAAAATATAATAGTTTCCAGACAGTTGAACCCAGTAAATATATTGCAAAATATAAGCCATTTTCTCTGACTTTTTATCATTTTAGGTAATAATTAACTTTCTAATATAACAATGTACTGTAGAGTCTGTAACATATCCACAGGGAAAATGTTTGATAGTAACATAAAACATATTAAGGAGAAAATGGAAGCAAGTTTTAATGAATTTTAAAGATCAAATCGTATCAAAAATGTTCTCTCAAATCCCTCAAGACCAATAATGAGTAGCAATACCAGGAGGATAAGAGGAACTGTGGAAAGAAAGGGGGAACTGATCATAGCGATCACTATATAACCCTCTCCCTGGGGGACACACAACAGACAAGTGGATGAAGAGAGAGAGCAGTCGTTTTAAGACATAGAAAAAATAGTAATTTATAAATTATCAAGGGTTAATGGGAGGGGGTGGGGAAATGGGCTGATAGTGGAAAGAAAATGGCTCAAGTAGAAAGAAATGTTTTGAAAATGATGATGGCAGCATGTATGAATGTGCTTGACACAAAGAATGTATGGATGGATTGTGATAAGAGCTGTAAGAGCTCTCAATAAAATGATTTTTAAAAAAGTTCTCTCAACAAACTAGAATTAAAGTAGAGAACTCAAAGCTCACTGCCACGGAGTCCATTCCCACTCATAGCTATCCTAGAGGGAGGGGTAGAGCTGCCTCTGTGGGTTTCTGAGACTGTAACTCTTGGGGTACAGAAAGTCTCATCTTCTCCCGCAGAACTGCCTTTGTGGTTAACAATTGTTAATCACGTAATCTGTTGTCAATTTGAGAGCTAACAGAGTGAAGTCGCAGCTTAATGACCTCATTTGGAGGTGGTAAGGAGATAAATAGCTCACTGGAGGCAGGACCCAGTCTGACTTCCTATGAGACATTCCTGCAGACAAGACACTACGCTAGAGCCCTGGAGCTAGAGGACCCGTGTGCAGCTCCAAGATACTTACAACGCCACTGGATCCACAAGACTTCCCACTCACTGGTCTGTGATCGTCCTGCATTCGGCGTCATTTCATGTGTTTCGTGAGTCTTTAGAGGACTTTATAGATTGGTGCTGGACATATCTGAACTGGGCTGGGATATTTTCTCAATATTCAGTTGCTCTTATATATAAAGCTTTTTCTTTTTTTTTTTTTTTTTTTAGTTTTTTAGGCATCACTGCTCTCCGGTGGTGGGAGTAGGAGGCCCAGCCCCACTGCTGGAATTGAACCTCCATCCCAGTGGGCTGCAGTCCCGCACACAACCACTATGCCACCGGGGCTCAGCCCCTATAAAGCTTTTTCTTAGACACCTGAGTGTCTCTATAAATTTGTTTTTCTAGTCTACCCAGACTAACACAACAATCCATCTGTAACCACACCACACTATCTGGGGCCCTTAAATTAGGAAACAATAGCTTTAAAAAATTTGGAAATTCACCTAAATATTTAAAATTAAACAACATACTTTTAAATAATGACTCAGGCTAGGTTGAGTCTTCACTATAAAGAACTTCCAAATCTGTTAAAATGTTAATAAAGTTAGTTAGTTTGCAGATGACCCAAACCTAGCCTATAATGTTTTATTTGTTAAGACCAACATTCTATGAAACTTATGCTAAAACTGATTGTGTGTGACAGACAATACATAACTAAAGGACCAAAGGACAGTAATACTCATGTGTTTCCAATAACACTCTTACCAGATTTCTTTTTTTCAGACAATTTGCTTGGCGTCTTGAAATTATTTGTTTCTTCCATTGTAATGATCACTCTATCGCCTATGATGAAAATAACTTGAGTTACACTATGTTTATAAAGAACAAATCCTATGATATCCACACATAGTTACTCCTCTACACGGGCTGGTCAAAAAGTACTGTCACTAGGGTTCCAGTACATGCCATTTAGTCCTTACAATGAGAAAACTGAATGCCAAAGGGGTAAAATTACTTATTAGTGACTATGCTTTACGTTCAAAAAAATTATCCAGAGCAAAATGTTAAAAAATGTTTCCCTCTCACACTGCGTTGCCACTTCAACTTCCCAATGGCAGTTGTCAGAAGCCTTTAAAACATCATTTCTGCAAGCAGTGTTCTCCCACAGAGCCTACAGGTAGAACCACAAATGTGGATCAACCAAGGCACAGATACACAAACTATGCTATCATCCATATAGTGGACTATCATTCAGCCATAACAAATAATAAAGTATTAATAAAATCTACAACAAAGACAGAATTTGAAACCATTAGACTGAGTGAGAAGGCCATAGGATATTGTAGGACCTCATAATTGGAAATATCCCCAATAGGCACATCCAGGGCCAGAGAGGAGCCCCTGGGCGCTAAGGAGACACTTAATGAATCCATTTAAAGGCGCCTCCGAAGAACTCGCCCCTCAAAAGCCTGGGAAGCCCAGCTACCCTGACATACCGAGAGCCTCCATGAGTTGGGTCCCTTCAAGGGCAACTGGCTTGGTTTTCACACAGGGCAGAAAATAGGCCCACGGTTGCCAGGAGTGAGGGGTGAAGTGACTGCTATTGCCCACGTTTCTTTGTGGAGTGTGGTGCATGTTCTCAAATTAGATGCAGTTTGATGTGGATGAGCCACAGTGGAGCGGTGGTTCTGCGTCGGGCTGTCATCTTCGTGGTTAGCACTTCGAGAACCCGGCAGCGCCGGTCATAGGAGAAAGGCTGGGCTTAAACAGCCACAGAAACCCACAGGGAGTCCCTGTGAGCCGGCGCTGACTCAATGGGAACGAGAGCTTAATACATTAAACTCTGTGAATGGACTAAAAGCCAGTGAGCTGGACACGCTCGAGGAGTGAATTTTATAACAAAATGTCTTTCTGTAAAGCTGCTAAACCATTGCTTATACAAATATACTACAAACAGGGTAATTCAAAACCTGTATATTTTGAAGCATATTTCGTGAATAAATAATAGATGAAGCAAACAAAAAGTTTAAAAGTGAATTTCTATTTTTAGAAAGTTAAGCTCCACACTGGATTTATCTAAGACAAAGCTGTTCTGACAAGTCTAAAAGTTCATTCTGTAAACACAACACTAGCTGGGAGTACATTTGCTTAAAGGTCTTATAAATAAAATCATAAATAGCCCAAGTTTGTCTTTTATTGGTCTGTTCATAGATATACATAGAGATTTGTTTATATAGTTACACTCATTCCAGCTAAACACAAATAACTGGACACCACTAGCAAAAATTAAGGAATAAATGGGTAACCGAAAATGGGAAAATAAAAGTTAGAGAAAATATAATGGGTAAGGAGAAGCAATAAAGGTACAGGAGATCAGATTTTTTTTTCATTTCTTTGCATCACTGCCCTGGTGTGAGTAGGCAGTCCAGTCTTGCTCCTGGAGAGCTGCTGCTGGATTTGAACCTGCAACCCTTCCTGTACACAACCACAGCACCACCAAGGCTCAGCTCAGAATATTTTTTAAATCTTTCACACTTTACTTCCTGAGTAGCCTTAGGATTCCCGGGCAAGGGCTACATACAGGGTGTTTATCCCGTCAGTCAGCCAGAGTACAGAACTGGGTGCTAAAAACCCCCCAACTGCCCCAACTATTGTCTGCCCATCTCTCCTGGAGTCAGTGTCTACAGTTGATGACAGAATCAGAGATGGAGACTGCACCAGGTCAAATGTGTTTTCCTACTCCTTTTTCACAAGTCCTTCACGAGCTCAGTCCAAGGGCTGCAATTGAGACCCACTGAGTGGGGTAAATTTGAAGACTTCTTTAAAGTGTGGGCGATGGCTTAGTGGTTGAGTGCGGGACGGCGGCCCACGGGGCTTGGCGGTTCAAATCCAGCAGAGGCTCTTACAGGAGCAAGGCTGGGTAGCTCCCATGACCACCAGAGGGCAGTGATGCCCCTCCACAAAAAAAAAAAAAAAAAAAAAAAACGTGTGGACTGAAGTGCATCTGACCCAAACCATGGTGTTTTCAATCGCCTCATATGTATGTCAAAGATGTACACTGAATAAAGGGGAATGGATGCATAGAAGGACATCGCCCCTCATGAAGCCGAGAGGCAGCGAAATAGGGGAAGGCCCTCGACAAGATGGCTTGGCCAGCTGGCCACAATGGGCTCAAGCACACAACGGGCGGGTCTGTACAGAGGTCGCTATGGGCGGGCACCGACTCGATGAACACTGTCCACAAGACGGACGGTGGCATCCCCTTCCACAAGCAGCGGCCCTCTGCCCTGTATCGGGTTTCCTAGGCGAGCTAGCCTCGCGGCCCTCCTGCGGGGCAGCTCGAGATTTGAACTGGAGATGAGGAGGGTGCCGTCTAACCCCGAGCGCCACAGCCTAAGGCCGAATCTGGTTGCAAGCAGAGGGGGGGGGGGGGGGGGGGG
>PVJH01033473.1:0-21540 GCA_004026705.1 Nesogale talazaci | reverse complement strand
TGTGAGGGTGTGTGCATGCAGGTGAGTGTGTGACAGTGTGTGTTTGTGAGGGTGTGTGCATGCAGGTGAGTGTGTGTGGTTGTGCTGAGGTGGGAGGACCAGAAGAGGAAGCAGTCAGGAAGCATGTCTACTTGATGGCAAGGGTGTCTTAGGCAACCTGAGCCTTTACCAAATAGCTGGGCTTGGTGCAGGAGAGACACCAGTCCCGCCTGCTTGTCTCCAAGGTGCCCGCTGTCCATGGGGACACAATCTGACTTTTGTGAGCTCACTGGCAGCCATACTGGGTGACGGCCTGGGAAGCATCAGGTGGTAGCTGGGACTTTAGGCATGGAGGAGGACTGTGGGGAGGTAAGGTCAGGTCTGAGGAAGAGGAGGTTTGAACTGCAAGGGTCCTGCACGGATCCCCTGCTGTGGAGTTGAGTGTGCAGGGCTCAGCCCCCAGGGGCTCTGTGGAGACGTGGCTCACAGCTGCTGACAAGTCAGAGGTGACACTGGGGACTGAGAGGGCACATCTCCAAAACCTCCTGCCTCCTCCCCTCTGGCTTCCACCCTTCCTTTTTGGGTCTCCATCTCCGCAGCCCCCACGGGACACATGTGGTGGGCAGTGGCTCTGGACTGTGCAAAAGATCCTCTGGGAGTGAACTGAGGAGCAGACCCTGGGCAGGACATGGCAGGGTCTGCTTTGGTGAACTGCCCCCAGAACCCGGGAATCTGCAGCCTCACAAGGTCCCTGGGGTTCCGATAAACAGGCGATGTGTTTTATGACCCCAGAGAAAACCCGGTCAGTGAGGAGGCCAGTGGAGCACAGGATGGCATGGCCACTTTCTCCATGAGGACAAAGCCATTGTCAAGCAGAAGGCCCCATAGGCAGGAGGCATGTGGTAGAGTTGGGGACATGGACTCCTGACACCTGGGCAGAGCCTGGGTTTGGGCAGGAGGAGCCAGGCTGGTGCAGGGGCAAGAGTAAGCAGACCTGTATGCCTGTGACCCAGGAGTGGGTACTGGGACTATCCGCAGCCCCCGCCCCCCCCCCCCCCGCCATAAGACTGGTCAGGGGTGTCCAGGAAAAATGTGCTCTTGAACCAGCCCTAGGAGCGAGCCTCTGGGTTGCCACGATGCTCAGCTGCTGACTGAAAGGTTGAGAACTTTGCATGTTCTTAGAGGTGCTGCTGAATAAAGACCTGGAGATCTACAACCAGCCACTGAAGACCCTTTGAATCCCAGTTGTGCTCTGGCAAAGGCGGGATTGCCCTAGGTTGGAGCTGACCTGATGGCAAGGTTTATTTGGGAGGCACGTGATTGTCCAGGACAGACTATTTCATCTGGTTAGCAGATGCTGCTGTGGTTACTGATGGGTGTCAGAGAAGAGTCCTGGGCCTGGGGCATAGGCTAGAGATACCAAGGGGACAAGGAAGGGGCAGGCTGTCATGACAGTGCCTGGGGGAAGGGCTGGTGTTTAGGGCTGCCTGGTTCTCCAGTCTGTCTTGCTGCTGGGACGAGAGCCTGCAGCAGTTGGAACCTTAGGCTGTTCAAATGGGAGCCGTTTCACCTCAAAGGTGGATGAACCTATATTCCCAGAGGGGACAGGACTCTCAAGGTCACCCCACTCACTCAGGGTAGGGTCAGGGGCTCAGAGTCTGTGTTTCAGATGCGACAGCCTGAAGCACCCATATGCTGCTTCCCCGGGTAGCTCTGGGAGCGGGGCCTGGTGCTGAGTTCCCAAACGAGGAAGTGCGTTCAGAGAGGCGTCCTCACCCACGGAGGACCAGGACTGCCCTGCAGAACAGAAGTCTGGCCTGGGAGGTCAGTGGGGCAAACGGAGGAAAGACCTGGCAGCCTGCTTCCCCAGCCCAGCCCCTGAGAAGCCACAGAGTTCCGTTCTTTTCGCACACACTGGGCCAGTCCCACCGGGAATCAGAACCAACCAGGGCTTTGTTTGGAATAGGACAAGTTGGTCGTGGCTGCCACCTCCTCCTCCTCCCTCCCCTCCTCCACAATCTCTGCCCCCTTTGACCACTGAGCACTTCCTGTTTCCACCCCAGCCCCACTCTAAAGCACTCTGGGCCTCTCTTTGACATCCCTCCCCCAGCCCCCCACCTTCCCTACCAGTGATCACACCAGGCTTGGGCTGTCCCACTTAGCTCCTGTATCGGCCCTCCGGGGAGTGCTAGGCTGAGAACTGGGGGCCCAGGGGCCCTTCTGAAGTTACTCTGTGCAGCAGGCACACACACACACACACACACACACACACACACACACACACACACACGCCCAGTAACCAAACCTACCAGCGAGCCAGGACTCAGATCTCGAGTTGCCTGAGTGATTTCTCCCAGGGTTCCCAGACCTGGTGGACAAACAGGAGGCAAAGTCATGTCCAGGTACGCGGGGGAGCCAGCCTTGTGCAGCACCCACCTGGACAGCCCCCAAGATAGGTCCCAGGCACAGGGGTCTGCAGGCAGCGGCAACAGGTGACAAGGTGCCATCTGCAGCATCTACAGCAGCAGTTCTCAACCCGTGGGTCAAGACCCCTTTGGGGGGGTCAAATGACCCTTTCACAGGCGTCGCCTGAATCATAGCAGTAGCAAAATGACAGTTGTAAGTAGCAACGAAAATCATTTTAAGGTTGGGGAGGGGGTCACCGCCACATGAGGAACTGCATTATAGGGTGGAGGTGTTAGGAAGGTTGAGAACCACCAATCTACAGGTTCGGTAAGCTTCCAGTCACGCCCCCCACACCCCACCCCCAAAGCACTCCGCAACCCTCAACGTCTTTGGTCACTGCCTTCGCTGTCCTCTCCATCCCAGCCAAGTGGCCTCAGAGACCTGGACTGGCTGTCCCAGCACGGTCACGCTCCCCCCACTCTTCACCTCCCCCCACCTCAGACGCTGGATGCCCACGGTCTCCGCCACCCCAAGGCCAGACCCACTGGCTGTTCTCTGTGGGGACAGCACCCCCTTCTTCCCCTCCTCCACTCCCCCTGGGGTCTGTTCTCGGGGCATCCCTGCTTCTCTGTCTCATGAGACAGACAGCCCCACCCGTTCTGCACTGTGGGGCTCTTCAAGAGCATCATGAGAGGTCACAAAACCCAGCTGGGTGGTCAGGGGAGGCGACCCACCTCCACCTTACAGATGAAGAAACCGAGGCTCGGGGTGAGTCGACCCCAGAAGCTCCCATGGGCCCCTCCCCTCATCTCTCTCCCTCAGCCAGTCTCCCGCTGTCACCTTCGTTGTGGGGGCGGCGGGTGAGGATCTGGGTCTCCTTCAGTTCCAGCTTTGACGTCTAAGGTAAAGTGACCAGATTCTAAGCGGGACACCATTGACCGGGGGCGGGCGGGTGTGTGTGTGTGTGTGTTCCTTGATTAAAAATTCTGTCTATATGGAGCAACCAAAATTTTCACAGAACGCAAAAACAGTACTGTGATTTATTTATTTTAATTTTAAAACGCTATGGGATGTTGTTAAATTGTTAAAAAGCAGGACGTCTGGTCGCCTTAGTGTAAGGGCTGGTTGGATGTTCCCAGACTCCCAGGACCGCCCTTTCCCACCAACCCCATCCTCTCCGCCTTGGGCCCTGAGCACTGCCTATTGCTCTCCATGCCCTTTCTCAGGATGCCGACTCATAGTCAGGGTAGAACCGCCCCAAGACCGCAACTAGACAGGAGCAGAGAGTCCCGTCTTTTCCCAGTGGGGCAGCTGGTGGTTTCAAACTGCTGGCCTTGTGGTGAGCAGCCTAACACATAACCACTTGTCAGTAGGGCTCCCCCACTTGCATTGTCCCGCTGAGTCTCACATACACACCCATTCACCTGTAGGTCACACAGACCCGCTGGAACTCACATGGGTCCAGCTGTGAGCAGGCAGCCCCCGCATGCCTTCCCGTGACAGCGCAGGAGCAGGGGGCCAAGTGCCACGTTTCACACTCTGGCCACCCCCGCCGGGTGGCTCCCGACTGCCCTTTGCCCCTGACTCCTGCAGATGCTGGCTGGCTGGAGCTGAATCTCTGGGGGACATGAAACCTTTCTGGCTATTGAAAGTCCGGGTCCAGGGAGTCCTTGGACAGGAACTAGACAACTGGAAAGTCCCTCACCTGGCCTGTTGTCCAGACGAGGACACTCAGGGTCACACAGCATTTGGTGGCAGGCTTGAGCCTAGAACCCCGAGCTGCTTCTAGCTGGGGGACAGCAGCTTCCCAGTGTGCCTCCACTAACGAGTTTGGTCATAGGGGTCCAGATATGGGGCTAGGGTGAGAGTTGAGGCATCAAACCCAACCCCACTGCCCTCGAGATGATCAGACTCGGAGTGACCCCATAGAGGATTTCTGAGGCTGTATGTCATTCTGGAAACAGACAGCCTCAACCATCTCCCAAAGAGCAGCTGTTAGGCTTGAACCGGCAACCTTGCAGTTAATAGTCCCATGTTTATCAAACAGCCCCACCAGGACTTCTACAGGGAGCAGGGGAGCCAGACATTGGGCCGTGAGAGCCCCTTGCACACCTTGGTCTGTCCTAATGGGAGCTTCCCTCCCAAGGGGCAGTAAGTGGTCATGAAGACAGGTGCCAGGCAGGCCAGGTTTCGACCCCCCTAACTCCCAATTCAGACCCTGATGGAGACACACAAAAGTAGGGATGTCTGTCCTGACATCACCTTCATTCGGTCCCTAAGCAGTCTGCTTTCCCTTTTAAAAAGCCTATTTCTGGAGCTGTTATTTAAGAGTTATCTAAGACCTTCTGGGACCTGACCTTAGCCCCTGCCTCCACCCCCTCTTGGGATGAAGCGGGTACTGTGCTATAAATTGCACCCCACCGCCTAGAGTCGGGCCTCCTTTGATTTGTCTTCGAGTGCTCTGTGTGTGAGGGCTTTTTGAAGTGCCTGGCAGCGGTGACAAGGGCTACCACCCTTCCCTTCCCAGGACTTGTGCCATCCCTTCCCCCCACCCCCACCCACTCCCACCCCAGGTTGGGGGACCAGTTCTAGCCTGGGACTTCTTATTCTTTTGCAGTCACCCTGCAGCAACCGGCACCCAGGTCTCTTGATGTCACTTCTGACCTTGCTGCTCACTGACCTGGGCGTGCTCATCCGGATCCCTGTGCCTCTTCCCCAGTGCTGTATCCCGCAGCAAAACCCAGAGCGACCTCATTCAGAACCCCATCGCCAGGCAGGACCACAGGAATCTGTGGGCATCCCCCCTTTTAGACCCTTTCATGCAGAAGAGGTCAAGTTGAGGGTCGGCCTTTTGAAATTGGAGACAAATCCCCTCTCTTACCGCTGCCTTCTCTCAACCCGGCAGCTGCAGCAGGGCTAAATGGATCCCAGCTGCTCTTCATAGGTGGGATTTACAAAGGGAGGCACATAGCTGGCCGCAGGAGAGATGCACCAGGGCACGATCTCAGGTGCCTCCTGCTTCTGAGGAGCTTGCAGTCTGGTTTGGATCACACGATTGCCCCTGGACAAAGTTAGGGGACATCACCACACAAGACTGCTTGGACAGAGGCTGGGTTGCTTCTTGAGAAGACAGCAAGGAGTGGTCTCTCTTGCAATTCAGGGTGGCTGAGCTCCGTCAGCAGGCCAGGGAAGCTGCCTGCGGGGAGGTGTGATAGTGGCTGAGCTCTGATGACTGGGTCAGGCTTGGGAAGATAGGTGGGAGGTTACAGATGGAAGAAAGAGTCCAGGAGAGATTTGGGGGTGGGAAGGGAAGATTCTGGAGTGTTCAGGGGTTTGGAAGTAACTCCAGCAGGAAGAGGTGGGGGGCTTTGGACTGTGAGCACAGGGTGAGATCGCCCTGCTCAGGAGTCTGCCCTGGAGGAAGCAGGGCACTGTGGAGGGAGTGGACACAGGCTTCGTGACAAAAGTCAGGGGAGGCGTGGAGAGGAATCCTGGTTTGGCTTTAGGGATCTTCCAACAAGCAACCCCTGTCTTGCCACCTCTTGGCCCCATCTCCCTTCTGTCTGGTACCAGAGCTGTGTAGAGACGCTTGTCCGTGTTTGTAGATCAAAAGAGAATTGTATCAAGAAATGGCTTACACGGTTATAGAAATAGGGAAGTCCAGTCTGGTTCAAGTCAGGCTTCTCCTGATTCATGGAAGCTGATGACCATGAAACAGGATGATGGAGCAGAGACTGCAGGGAGCAGAGGCTGGTGGATGCAGAAGCTGGTGGATGCAGAGGCCTGGAGTTGGCTGAATGCACCCACTGTGTGACAGCTACTGGGCTCGGTACCTGTGCAATAGTAGAATGGTACCAGACACGAGATCAGTCTCTGGCAGAAGGCAAAGGGCTAAAGAGGGGCAGGCTCTGCTTGGCCTCTCTTCCTTAGACAAAAAAGCCTAATGACGCCAAGGCGGTGTCAGCAAGCTGTGACCCGATCGATAGCTTGGTCTCTGCTCTTCGTCTGATCCAGGAGTTTCTCATTGACATCATCCCTCACCATCGCTGAGCACTGTCAGCCTGGTCCATGACACCTCCCATGGCTGCCAGACGAGGACAGAGGTCAAGCTTCCAGCAACCAGACCAGACTTCCTAGGTTCAATGACCAGGCCCATCGTATGAAAGGCCACCAGCCAGGACCACCAGGAACATGCTACACCCATCCGGGGCTCTTAGCTTGCTGGGACGAGCTTTCCCCTCTCAAGGGTCTGGGGTAGCCGGACTTCTGGAACATGGGGGCTGAAATGAGTTACAGCCCGGTCTTGGTCAGAGTTTATAAACTGGAAGGTCATGGGACATCCTTCTCTGTAGGACTCCCCCCCACCCCCACCCCCACCCTCGATGGGGCTCCCGTGAGGCCAGTGGCTCTGGGGCCCCAGCTCGGAACATACGGTGTGGATGGACACATGTCAGAGTCACTGAGTTCAGGCTGTCTGTGAGGACCAGCACCTGGTGGCTTGGGTGCTCTCTTTATGCAGCGTGCTCTCTTTATGCAGTGTGCTGTGTTTGGGATATGCAGTGTCAGCGGCAAGTATCCCTGCCCACATGGCCAGTTTCCCTGTCATCTCCGCCTTCTGCAGGTGTGTCCTGGGACAGGTTGCTTGACCTCCCTGGGCCCTGACTTCCTTGTTGGTTCCCATAGACACAGACAGTCCCTGGCCAGGGGATGCAAAAGTTGAATGGAAATGAAGTGCCAGGCACCCCAGGACATGCTATACAAATGCTATCTCTACAGATGCCCCAACTGCACCCAAAGAAAGGCTTGTCGGCAAGCTTATTAGTGGAGAGAAAGGGAGCGAGGCATTGACAGGGGTCACCTTACCCAGCACAGGATGCCATCTGAAGGAGCAGCCGCCGCCATCCTGGATGAGCGAGTCCTGATGGCTAGCACCCGGGGCAGAGGACAGGAAAGCAGATCAGAGGGCACGGAGGCTTGAGGGCAGTTTGGCAGGTAAGGTAATGGCATATTTGTTGCTGTGTCAGTGGCCCCGAGAATTTGGACTTGATCCTGGATGATGGAGGAGGCTAGGAGACAGTGGACTCTTGGTTCTACTGTCCCAGGTGGACATTGCGGTCAGCGGAGAGAACTCCAGGCTGGTGGTCAGGCAACCTAGGCCTGGCCTCTGAGTCTCAGCGGGAAGGCTCTCTGCCCCCCGTGTTCTCCTCTGGGCCTTCATGCTATTCAGCAGCCAAGCTGATCAGCACCAGGCCTTGCTGACTGCAGCCCCGGTCCTGAAGAAGTTGACCGCGAGGCAGAAGAACGTAGAGGTTAAGCGTGCCATTCGCAAGCCGAGACTTCCCAGATCCAATCTCCAGCCAATCTCCAGTGGCATGAAGACATTGGGGATCCTTCAGGCTCTGTGCTTCCTCACCCCTGGAAGGCACACCCCCTGCCAGTACCCAGTCTCTAGCTTTTCCTTCCCACGCTACAGGCTCTGTCTTTTTACCAATCTCCTGATGGGGCTGTGCAACTGGTTCATGCAATGTGGAGTTGCCAGTTCACAGGGTGTGTGTGTGTGTGTGTGTGTGTGTGTGTGTGTGTGTGTGTGTGTGTTTCAGAAACGTGGCCAAGTCCTTCAACTCACAGGGGGCACCAACCAGACATTTCCCTGCAGGCCCCACTGGCTTGTTTACTTCGGGGATGAAGAGGCTGCTGGTGGGTGGGATGTCCTCGGAGATCCTGTCCTCACATCTTGCACCTCTAAGTTTTTGTGCTCATTGGCTCCTGCCCTGGTTTCTGAAGATACCAGTCGTCCACAGCCAGGTGTGTATCCTTACACCCCTCTTACCCTCACTTGTTTGCTCTCTAGCTACCATGACTTGAGAGAGAGAGAGAGAGAGAAAGAGAGAGAGTTCCAGGTGCTCAATGTCTTAGCTACTGTCCCAACAATGCCCTCCACCCAGCTCTGTGCGCACATCCCTGGCTTCCCAGTCAGGGTGCAGGAGGGGCTGCCAACCAGTCTTATATGTTACCCAGAAGTTCAGAGTCCTTCAGGCTGTGGTGCCCGTAGGCAACCCCGACACCCACGGGCCTGCTTACAGCCTCCCTGGAAGCCTCCATTCCTTAGTCAAAGCAACCTCACCCTGCCCAAGACCCCTCAAAGCCGTCATCCATAGGTGCCCTGGGCTTACCCTTCTGCAGACAAGCGAACGACAGGTGAACTGGCCCCAGTGATTGGCAGGGGGTGAGGGGGGGCACGCTCCCTGCGGCCCTCCCCGCTGTGTTAGGGGGTAAACTCACCTCACGCACCGTTTTCCCTCCACTGTCCAGGCGAACAGAAGTGGCCCGAGAATCACGCCTCAACTCTTCACAGGAGCCCCCATCAGGTTTCCTGGGGCCCTTTCTCACGTCTGGTCCTTAGTCAGATGGATCCAGGCTCTCTCGCGCGCCAGGTGGACAGGCGAGGTGACCCTATTGCCACTGCTGAGACAGGCAGTGGGCTCCTTGGGACAAAGGCCGGATGGAAAGTGACAAGTGCTGTAAACAAGGCGGGTGAAACGGGTCCGGTGGATCCAGACACCTCCCTCATGACAGCTCTCCGGCTTGGCCTCCCCTGATTATCGGCTAATTCCAGGAGTTTAATGAAGTGAGAGAAGCCAAGTAGATGGGAGGCGGCCCCGTGGGGAGGAGAGCGAGGCGGTGTCGGGAGGTGAGCGAGGCCGTGCAGGCATGTGCCGGTTCGACGCGCTCCCAGCTGGGGGCTTTGGGTTGACTGGAGGGAGGAAGGTGATGAGGTGACGAGGGCCTGCTGCGGTTGGCCTGCGAGGATGAGAGGAGACTGTGTGGCATCCTCTGTGCCTGGCGGCTTTGAGTCTTTGAGTTAAGAGGGGCTTGCCCGGAGCTTTTGGCATCCGTGCCAGGTCTCTTGCTTAAAGATCCATGCGCCTGACATGTGGTGGTGCTGATTGTGTGGCAACTGGGTGAGGAGCCTGGGTGGAGGGGGGGTTACTCATCGGGCTGCAAACCACAAGGTCAGCGATTCCCAACCACCAGTCATTCCCCGGGAGTAAGATGAGGCCTTTCTACTTCTGTGCAAAGTGACGGTCTCAGAAACCCACCGGGGCTCTCCTGCCCTGCCCTGTGGGGTTATTGTGGGTCAGTGAGGTGTTCGTTTGTCTGCTTGTCGAGTGCCATCCGAGAGGCACACACTAGGGGTCCTGCCTCCTGGGGTTGGTATTCTGTGGGAGCGTAGCTCTGTGTCCCCAACTGTGACCTAGGACCCATCTCAGGCGGGAGCACGCTAACGGGGGACTTTGCAAAAGGGTGGGCATTCCATCGAGGCAAGGATCAGGGGGCAGAATCGCAGAGCTGTTGGGGCATGGACGCGGGTGTTGGAGCAAGTCGCTGGGTGTGCAGAGGTTGGGGTTTGAGGCTGGGCTATGTGTCCCTAGGATCTGCCCCTCCCTCTGTCCCTTTCTCCTGGACTCAGTGCTGCCCAGTGGGCAGAGGAAGGGACTGGAGACCACAGAGCATTGCTCCCTGGAGTGGCACCCATGCTGCCAGCCTCCCTGGGCTAAAAGCCTCTTGTCAGCAGAGTAATTGGATCTGACTTGCAGCAGGCAGGGAGCAGAGGTATGGAGGCAGTCGCTGCTATTTTTAAACGCCCTCTCTTCCCCAGCGCAGAGCTGTGCGCAGTGGGAGAGCGGTTCATCCCCAACTCTAGGGATCAAAGCGCAGAGGCCTCCCCCCAGCCCCTCGCTCCAGGCCCAAACCCCGCACCTGCCTCCTCCAAAACTCAGCGCACAAATCGGACAATTATCCACGGATCCTGCCACAGCTGCACACTCGCCCTGGCCTTTGGTGGGATGAACTCTGGGGTGTGAGGGGTGGAGTGAGGGGGACCCACATCTGGATGGAGCTGCCCGCCCCTCCAGCCCTGGTCTCTTGGTTGCCTGGCTGGCCCAGAGGCTCACCACTCAGCCCGAAGGCAAACATGCTATTGCCCATCTGCTGCTGACATTGTGGCAGAGCAGAGAGCAGGCCCCTCCGTCCTGTGTTCTGTTGGGGGGAGAGGAGCCCCGGGAAGTAGCAGCTGGTGAAGCTGCCCATGCATTTGGTTGTTTTTGCTCCCCTGTGTTCCCAGCAGCCTGCGGCTCTGGGAAGTCCCACCCCAGAGCCTGTAAAATGCCCCTTGTCTGGGAGAGGTGGATGGCTTGAAGGGCCATTGCTGGTGGTCCCGAGTGTGGTCCTGCTAACAGCCTTACCCACTGAATACCTTGTGTGTCCCCCAATATCAGTCACTGGCAGACCCTCAAAGCCCTTCCCCCTCCCCCCACCAAATCTCCCAGGCCTTCAGATGCAAAGGAACCAGGGTCCTTCAAGTGCAGACCACACCTCGCGCTCTTTGAGAAGCAGAATCCGTTCAGGTGGCTCACCCCCAACTAGCTCTGTGACCCAGGCCAGGCGACAGGGTCGTTCACCTTCTCGGAGTCCTCACTGACACATCTCTGAAATGGAGGGAGAAGAGGTTGGGCTCCGAGGGGGGCGGTGGCAGTGGCATGAAGAGCTGGGAGAGATGCCTCTTCCATTTGATGAGTTATATCTCTTTAATGATTTTATTGCTGGAAGTCTCTCGGTAGATTTAGAACACTAGGTAGCACAGGTGGAAAGCGAGACAGCGTTGTTTCAGGAAACCAGTGCCGGGCCTTTCTTCCTGGTTTCTTAGTGGGGAAGTTCTGCTGAACCCTGCTCGGAGGCAGAGCAGCACCCGGGCCTCCACTGGTGGACATGGCTGGGTGACTAATCTGGGCTGCAGGCTGAGAATTCCACCACAGAACCCCATCTTCATGCCTGCTGCTTAGCCTGCCGGATGGACAGCGTGTATGTAGTCCTTGGGATTTTCGTAAGGAGCCCCTTGGGCAGCGGGGCCCTTCATTGAGAAGACTGTCATGGTGATGAGCGTGGGAGAGGATGGGCTTGGAGTCAGAAAACCAGGCACTAAGTTCCTTCTAATCTGGAGTCTCAGCTTCTCCTGATCCACAGAGGGGCCGATCCCCCAGTGCCCTTTGGGAGAGACAGGGTGGTGTTGGACCAAGCATGCCCGGTCATCTCAGTCCCAGGTAGGGAGGAGGGATGCAGGGAGGCGGAAAACAGAGGCTTGGAAATGGAAATGAAAACCAACCTTGGGAAGGGGCACAGAGGGCTGTGCCAGCTGGCTTCTCAGAGTTGGGACTATCCTCAGCCTTCTTGACTTAGCTCCTGGCATTTCTACCACTAATTAGCATGGTATGGGGGTGGAGAGGAAGAAAAACACCAACAATTGATTTGTCTACTTGCCAGCACATCTGGGAAAAGGCTGGGTGTGGGAGGTCAAAGCCAAGGCTAAGATTCCGTGTTTCGAGTGCTTAAGGAAAGACACGGATCTGTGGGTTTCAATTTTCTCTTGCTGTCTCTGGAAAATGCTTCAGGAAGTCAAGGCTTAGCTGTAAACTCTCAAGGCAGCAAGGGAGGAGGCATTTAAAGATCGCCTGGCTTTGTCAGGGAAAGGACGGCTCAGGGACTGGGCTTCTGCTTAGAGAGCCAAGTAATAAGTCATTATTTGTCTATCTGTCTGACCATCCATCCAACTGTCCATGCATCCATCCACTCACCTATCATCATCCATCCAACCATCCTGATCCATCCATCCATCATCCATCCATCCATCCATCCATCCTTCCATCCAACATCCAACAAATGTTAACCGACTCTCCAAAATGCATCCAGGCCTGTCCTGAGTTGCTCTTGAATTTTCAAGGAGAGAAGACAGTTTTTGCCCTCAAAATGTTCATACTCACACTTGAATAACTCAAAAGCGTGTTCCTAGTTCTATAAACGATGACGGGTGTATCAGTTAGCTGATGTAAAATTTGTTATTGTTAGCGCCCAGTCAGCTCCCAGTCCCCCATGCACAAGGGCACCAAACAATACCCGGTCCTGGACCAGCATCGCGATCCGATTGGACCACTGGGTTTTCAGGGGAAAAGCTTTAGTCCACCTTAGTCCAACTGCTTTGCTGAAACCTGTTCTGCACAGGCTCGAACAACCCTCCCCTGACGTGGGCGGTGGCTACAGGTGGGGTGCATTGACTGGGAATCGAAGTCTCCTCCGGGGAAGTGGAAATTTCCACCACGGAATCACCAAATGCCTCATTTCCACAGCACAGGGCCTTTAAAACACAGCCATGTGCTTTGCACACACCTCAATCGGTTGGTCATTTAGGGAGGACCTGGCTGGACAGTTCTCTGGTCTTCTCTAGGTCCACTCCTAGGAGCCCTGCTGGTGCAGTGGTTACGCACTGGGCTGAGATCCGCATGGCGGGCAGTTCAAAGCCACCAGAAGCTCCTCGGGAGGAAGACTGGGGTTTCTACCCCTTGGAAACTCACAGGGGACTGGCATGAGCCAGCATGGACTGGATGGCAGTGAGGGGTCCACTCGTACATCTGCGGCCAGCTCTTGGGTCCTGCGAGAGTGTTTCATCCAGGGTGGCCTCAGCGAGGACGGTTCATCCCTGTGTCTCATCCTCAGGTTGGTTAACCTGGGCTTGTCCACATGGTAGAGGCAGGGCTGGAAAGAAAGATTGAAAGTGCAAGTCTCAAGGTCTAGGCTCAGAACTGGTGCAATGGCACTCCTGCTACATTCTGTTGCCCAAAGACAGTCATGAGACCAACTCACCCTCCAAGGGGTGGGCACAGAGATGCTGCCTCTTGGTAGGAGGAGCTACAAAGCTACCCTGCAGGAAGGATGCCTACAGGGAGAAGAGGAATTGGGGCCACGTTGGCAAACTATCCAGCATACTCTTCTCTGGTTGCCCAAGACCCAAACTCCAGAGCCCTTCTCGTCTCTCGCCTCTCACATTCCACAGCGCATCCATCAGCACATCTGGTCAGCTCTTCCTCAGAAATATATTTAGGATCGGACCGTGTCCTCCCACTCCTGCCAGCTTCCTCCTCACGAGCCCCGATCCAAGCTACCATGATCTCATGCCTGGACCTTCTGGTCCTGGCTTCTTCCCTAGTCCCTTTACAATCTGTTCTCAACCCAGCTGCCAAAGTAAGTCAAATCCTGTCATGCCTTGCCTCAAACACCCTCCTGTGACTCTCAGTCTCGTTCAGAGCAGAAGCCAGCACTCTACAATGGCCAAGGAGACCCTGCTCACCCACCCCCACCTGCCAGTATCTGCCCAAACTCAAATCCCCTCCACTCTCCCTGAGCTCCCTCTGTTCCAGCCACATCAACCTCTGGGATGGTCCTACAACACCGGGCTGGCTCCGCTCTCAGGGCTTTGCATGTGGACTTTCACCTGCCTGGAAAATTCTTCCCCAGGATGCCTGCATGCTCAGCCCTCCCCTCCTACTGTCTTCACACAGAAGCCCCCTCTTCAGTGAGGACTTGCCTGACACCCTCCAAATTAAAGCACCCCACCCTCTCCCCTGCTTCAATTTTCTCCATAATGTCTATTATCATTATTATTAATAAATGACACATTTTCCTATATATCTGCTTATTGTCTAGACAAACACTGTCAGTAGAATATAATGCAAAAGACATACATATACTTTTATTTATCGAATAATTTTATTGACCTATAATTCACATATCCTACAATTTAACAGTCCAATCGTATTTTTAAAAGTTGTGCAATCATCACCACAATCCATCTCAGGACATTTTCTTCTTTCTTGTATTCACTGTTCTCAGCTCCCTACTTCTCCCCAACCACCCTTCCCACACCCCCCAAGATACCATTAATCCCCACTTACCTATTCTGGATTTCGTATGCATACACAATAACAACAATGCTAATGACAGCAACAAAGTAAAACAGAGAAAAACCTCAATGGAAAAGAAAGCAGAAAATCAAACTTTAAACAAAGTTAAAATGGGTCAAAAGAGAGACAAGGTGTTAAATTTTAACCTACCTGCACAGACAGTACTCCATCTTCCAAAGCACTGTGGACGGTAGCAAGACTCTTCCCAACCCTGGTCTATGGTCAGGGGGGATTCCATGGAGGCTTGATCCACCTGGATTTCCTCTTCACTTAAAAACAACCACCCTGAAACAATTTTTAAATGAGTCAAAAAGGGAAATCACATGAAAAGATATTTGCTTTTAACCTAACCACAGCTGCCACAACTAACTTTACAATGTTCTCTGTCTTATAACAGAATTATGCACACCACAGGAACACTTGTTATTATATTATATACTAGTATTTTTTGGGGGGGGGGCATCACTGCCCTCTGGTGGTCGTGGGAGCTACCCAGCCTTGCTGCTGCTGGATTTGAACAGCCAAGTCAGTGGGCCGCAGTCCCGCACTCAACCACTACGCCATCGGGCCTCAGCCCTACTAGTATTATCATTATCAGGGTGTTTGTTTTTTTGGGGGGACTATATCTTACTCCATCCAATGTATCCATTCACCTCCCAATCTGTTATTTGTTCCCCTCCAGTGGAGTTATATTATCTCATTGCTATCCATTGCCCCTCCCCCCCCCACCTCTCTTCCCGTACCCTCTGGGAATCATTACTCCCATTGCTATCTTTGAAGGGTTTATCTATCTTGGATTTCATGCATGGAACGATCTTAATTATACAAATGAACATACACAGATCTCGCGAGATCGATGAGGTAAAACTAAGACCATAATAGTAAGGCGAGAAAATATTAAAGAACCAGCTGCTTTCTTAGCCACACGTTACTCTAGCATCATATCTTCGGCGATCTCTTCCTAAGGTGAGCATATGGCAGGGCCTTGTCATAAGAACGAATCGCTCTTCAATTGGGGGTAGAATGAAATGCAAACCCCCAATCCACTCATATCTCTATGGTGTAGATATGTGTCCGGTTCACTTTAGAGGCATCATTGCAATTGTACGTTGGAGAACATTATCAAGCATCCCCTGGGACATAAGGTAAATTCTATCGAGAGGTGCTGTTAAATGAACCAATGATATAGAATTGAAAACTGTCAGTGGAAATATTGTACAAGAGATAGCAACCTCTGGGAAAAAACAACAAAAACCATAGGTCAAATGTATCTTCATAATACATAGTGTGTAATCATATGTATCCAGATGTTTTTATATCAATCAATTGAAAACAACCTGTTGGAAAGTATCCTTCTGTCTGGGTTTTTGACATGGAATGTTGATGTCACATTTGCAGCCTCGGCCACACACCACGTTTCACAGGCCAGGTCTCCGCACGGGGGCAGTGCTGATCACCGGGGGCCGTGCAAACGGGAACGGTGCCTGGCACACAGTAAAATCACTGCCGTCGAGCGGGCTGCACGACTCATAGGGGCCCCGTGGCACTGTGAATTGTTACAGGAGCAGACAGCCTCCACTGTCTGCCCTGGGTTGACAGTAACCCCCAGCCATCGAGTCGGCTTCAACTCTTAACTTCAACTCTACAGGACTGCGTAGAACCACCGCTGTGTGTTTCCGAGACACTGACTCTTCTCAGGAGCAGACAGCCTCCTCTTTCTTCTGTGGAGGGGCTAGTGGGCTTGAACTGATGACCTGTGGTGAGCAATTCAATGCGTAACCAGAGCTCCTTGGGTTGGGATGGTAGGCATGTGATAGACATCTGGTGAGTCAATATGCTGAGTTCTGAATCAAACGCAGGGAGGGGTGTGGCCAGGTGGTCAGAGCTGTGGGCTGGCGAGCTTCTTCCCCCGCAGGACTGCTGGTGGACGGTGGAGGCAATGGGCCTGCCTCTGCTCTTCCAGCCTCCCCTCCCTTGGCAGCATTCCCCCCCGGCTTCTCATTCTTTCCACTTTAGAAGGAAATCTTGCAGTTAGGGACTTGCTGGACTGCCCCCTGAGGGACGTTTGCATCTGAGAAGCAGAAAGAAGAGGGCACAATTTAATCTAAAGCACTCACTGCCTCCTGGGGAGCTTTGGTGGGGAGCACTGGGCTAACCAAGAAGGATGCTGATCTGGCCCAGGTGGGTCCTGGGTGGCCTGTTACGGGGTGGCCCAGCAATATACTCCCCAACTGGGGCTGGTGATGGGTCCCTACTGACTGAGCCTGGGCTCTGATGGAAAGAGGTGGGGCTTGGGAAGGGTGGGTGTTCTTGGAATGTGAGCACACCTCCAATTCAAGCAGGTCCCTGACTCCACCCCCTGCAGCTCAGTCTGGAGCCAGGCTCAGTGCAGAGGAGGGGTGGTAGGTAGGGGGAGTGCTTGTGCATTTCCCCAGGTGCTGTCTTCTCCTGGGGAGCACCTGCCAGGAGGAACTTCGTGTTCAATGTGCAGATCAGGAAGCTGAGATCCAAGGGAGGAGAGAAGTGCCTACCCACTCCTTGAAAGACCTGGGGGGCTCACCCCAGGAGCAGCCCATACTAGGCAGCAGGAGATGGGCTGATCTGGACAGGAGACATGGGCCTACGTGATGCCTCTGTGGAATGGCGTCAGGAGCTGGGGATGAGCAGAGCTGGAGTACAAGGAGGCAGGGCAGTCCCGGGACAGGCCACCCTCACCACCTTCTCTTCACACACTCACACCCATACACGCACCACTGCACATTCATACTCACATACCATACATACCACACACACACATGCACACACTTACCACACACACACATCCTCATCACACACCCACTGCCATACACACTAATAACCATACATAGCACACACACATACATACCCACATACTCACTCACTACACATCCATACTCACATGCATCATACACACCGCACACTCACCACACACACACACACACTCAAACCCATACACACAGTCCCCACATACACATTAGTATAACACACACCACACACATTAGTACACACCACATCACACACACATTAGCATGACACACACACACCACACACTCACACTCATACACACACTCACCACACACATTAGCATGACACACACACATACACCACACTCACACTCATACACACACTCACCACACACACTCACACCCATACACTCAGTCACCACACACACATTAGCATGACACACACACTCACCACACACATTAGCATGACACACACACATACACCACACTCACACTCATACACACACTCACCACACACATTAGCATGACACACACACAGCTCATCGCACATGCAATACCATTCAGAAACCTATGCAGCATGGACCTACATAGACTCACCATCTCCCTACATAATGACACCAAGCAGTACCTGCTACACATGTGATAACATGCAGCCCCACACACACCACACGCCTGCCTATACTCACTGAACACACTCCACATTCACACTCACACATGCACATGTATAACACACGCGTGTGCATGCGCACGCACACACACACTTTCCACACATGCAGTGGCACAGATGCACTCACCCTAAACGCTTCTCAGCCATTCTCTTCATTGTGGACTGGCCTTGGGGGTGAGGGACGGGCTCGGAACAGACTGGGGAGGGGCGGGCAGGTGGAAGAAGAGTATTCTCCTGAGAGGAAATGGAGGGCAGAGGAAGCAGGTGACCCCAAATCCTGTCCGTCATATTCCTAGAGCTGGGCCCGGGCTGGACAGGCACGTGCCAGCCTCGAGGATGCATCCCAGAAGAAGCGGTGTTTGGGACCGGGCTGGACCACGTCGGCCCCATCAGTGGGTCAGGAGGATGCACCCCTAGCCCTTCTGGTTGGTTGCTGTGTGGGGCGGGCGCCACGGTTTAGCGCCAGTCTTCACAGGAGGAACTGCACTTGGTTGACAGAAGCCAACCAACGAAGTTTGCAGTGCAGACCCCTGCGCTTGGGTTCTGAGTTCTGGGTCTCAAACCACTCTGTCCTCCGGCCAGAGTCACTTGGACCCCCTCTCCCGCGGCACAGAGAGCACGCCTTGCTGTCTGCAGACCCCCACCTCCCGTCCCCGGCACCTCTCTGAACTCATTTGCCTTTTTCATGCTGCTCTCAAAAAAACGTCAAACTCTCTGCCAATGAGCAGTTCCCGACACATAGCTAGAACTGGTCCCTGCCGGTCTCTGAGGCGGTCACGCTCAGTAGGAATAGAAAGCCTACTCTTTCTTTCCCACAGCAGCTGGGAACTGCAGGCCTTGTGGTTCTCAGCCCCACACGCAAACCAGCACACGCTGTCAGTCCAGCCAGAGCCGCCACAGGCAGAGACGGCTGAGGCACACGGGCTGGCGGGTCTCCAGTGACTGGTTGTCTTCAGTGGATTGTCCGGGCTTTCGCCGTGAGGGCGCCTGGTTGGACAGGAACAGGTAACCTCGTGGTTCGCAGCTGAGCACACCTAGGTCTCCCTTTGCACATTCCCCCCACTCCAGTGGTTGCTTCCTCCGCCTCTGCCCCTGCCTAGCACTCCCTCCCTCCCTCACCCCTCCCTCCGTCCTGTCAGCCAGTTCTGTGCCAGGCACCAGGGGTGCAAGGAGTGGGGTGGAGCCTGGTCCTGCCCTTGGGGAGCGTGCAGTCTGATCCTTTTGCCACAGGCAGGGGTCTTTACAAACCTCTCTGGCTTTTGGTGGAGAAAGGTATCTTCTGGGCTAAGTGCTGCCTGGAAGACTTGACCCATTCTTCCCTCCAGTCCCCCCCACCCCACCCGGGGGTTTACTTCTTTCACTGCATCCTGTCTCTCACCCACAGTCCCTGCTCCCCATCTCCCCCCGCCCATGGGGTCAGCTGGGACTCAGAGAGTCCGTGACTGTTCAGCTGGAAGTTTGCAGTTTCCCTCCATCATGCCCCTGTGCAGAGGATGGCAGGTCCCCTCCCACCCGCATTTGGAGAACCAGGAATTCAGTTCCTTGGAGAAGCTGAGCTTTTCATTAGAGAGCAAAGGCTGGCCCGGGGGAAGCATTCTGTGAGTTGGGCTGGCTGCAAAGAATCCCTTTGGGCATATCATTTGCTTTCTGGGTCTGGGCACCAGCGATTGGTCAGAGAACCAGCGCCTGGAGGAGGTGGTGGACAAGGAGGAGGAGGAGGAGCCAGGGAACAGGTTTCTGGGGGTTGAGCAGATGAAGCAAAGTTCGTCTCATACTCGGGGTATGCTATGGGGAGGGACCAGTCCCAGGAGAAGGACACCCTGCTTGGTACAGGTCAGAGTCAGGGGACAGAGGGACACAGGGCTGCACCAATGGACTCGGACGTCACAATGGTGAGGTTCCTCAGGCCCAGGTGGGCTTCCCGGGTTGAACCTCAGATCTCAGTGAGCTGGAACTGACGCACGACACCTCACACAAGTACGGAAAGCGGAAGTCAAGCCGGGGGATGAAGCCAGGTGCTAGGTGGGTGACCCCGTTCTCCAATTCTTCACTCCTGGTTTGTAGGGAAGGAGTTCATGAGGCTCCTCTCTTTCACTGCCCCTCACCTCCAGCTTCTGGCATCTCAGAGAACGCCAGAGGGATTCTAGCTATGTGGGACTTGAATGTCTCCCAAACTGGAGCAGTCAGGGGGCCATTGGGAGAACTCAGAAGGTACGGGACGTGGAATTGGGGGTGCTGTCACTGCAGAGGGGAGGGGAGGAGGCTCTGGGAGGGCCGAGTGAGCAGACTGTGGGTCAGTGTTTACCTCTCCTCCCTCCGTACACCGAGACTCGGTCTCTGGGCAGTGCTTCTGAACACTCGTGGCCTGCCGGCTCCTGGCCCCGCCGTCTTCCTCTGTTCCCCAGGCCAGGTGCGGACCGGTGAACCGGGTTGGCAGTTGGGCAGACTGGGTGCCAGGAGTGAGTCTAAGGGTGATGTGGGGAAGGTTATGCATTCTCAAATTAAAAGCGCCAACTTTGGGGAGAGCATCAGGACATTGGTGTCATCACAGAGGAAGCCCGAAGGGCGCCCAGAGGTGCTCAGATCTTTCTGCGGATGCCCCTTGCCGGGTTATTGGGCAGCCTCTGAGCTCACCTCCCCCGTGATGGGGAGCTGGGGGCACACAGCCAACGCCGGAGGATGTCTTCGTCTCTGTTTGCTGGGACAGTCGTCACTGGCCACCACAAGGCAGGTGATGTGAACGCACAAACTCACGTCTTCCCACAGTCCCGAGGAGACTGGCAGGCAGAATGCAAGGGTTGGCATGAAGGAAGGGTTATTCTCTCTCTCTCTCTCTCTCTCTCTCTCCTTTACATTTCTTTCTCCTTCCTTTCTGCTCATCACAACTTCCTTCTCATAGAATCACTTTTTATTGTGAACTGGGTTTACCTATCAGTGTTGGCACCCGACATTGTCGACAACTTACCAAACAAACCTCCCCATGAGTGGCTCTGCCCACCCTCCCCCCCCCCACCCCGTTACTCCACCTCCCTCTCACAGTTGATCCGCTGCCCTGCCATCACAGGTAACACCCATCCCGTCTCCCCACTGGCCTGCCAGAGGAAGGGTTCTTTGCCCTGTCAGCCACTCTCTGAATTCCTGGGTCTGTGGACACAGCTGAGTTCCTCCCGCACATCTCGGTGTCTACTCTTCTGTCCTTTTCAGAAGACACCACTGAGCAGGGGGGTCAGGGTTTGGGCCCACCCTGTTCTGGTATGACTTGTCTATGTGGTCAAAGAACCTTCCCCTGTGTCCGCCCAGGATCGAATCCCCATGACCAGTTGGGATGGACCCGGTTGGGATGACATCTCGATGGACCCAAGACTGCCCCTTAGAAAGAGCTCCGTCTCTCCTTACCCAGCCCCAGACTCCTCTGCTCACACCTGATTCTTCTGCGCCCCTCACAACCTCCCTCCTGAGCACCAGGCCTATCTCAGCTGGTCTGAGGTGCCCAGAATCGGTGAAGCACAAGGTCCAAAGCCTTTCATAGAAGAGTCTCCAGAGGCTCTGTAGGAACCACCCCCCTTACAGAAGCACCCAAAGGCTGGACTAAAAACCCTGACCATCTTTAGAAAGACTGGGCTCCTTCTGGACCGAGTCTTGAGGAGTTTCCTCCAGGGAGGAGGTCAGGGCTGACTGCTCTGTGTTTACTGATCTTACCCGCTGTGTTCGTCCAGGTGGACTAGAGAAATGAATTCATAGAGACTCATATGTGTGTAGGAGAGAGCTTTGTTTACAAGAGCAGTTGAATATTGAGATAAACATCCCAGCCCAGATCAAGTCCCTAAGTCTGATATCAGTCCATATGTCCAATATCAATCCATAAATTCCTCTTCAGACTCATGAAACACATGCAATGATGTCACATGCAGGAAGATCACAGGCAGGGGTGGGG
>PVJH01033472.1:0-21522 GCA_004026705.1 Nesogale talazaci | reverse complement strand
TACTGGCTTACAGGGTGGGCTGCTAATCTGTAAACCTCAGTTCAAAACCAGTTACTCTGTGGGAGAAAGCAGAGACTTTCTATTCCCTTAAAAAGCTACAATCCTCACAGTTCTACCTAGTCCTATCGGATCTCCGCGCGTCAGAATCTGCTTGACGGTAATGATTTTTTGAGTTCTGGGTCTTCTCCTGGAGTCCCTGTTTGACTTGCCCAGCTGCTAGCCCAAATGGTTAGAGGTTCAAGTCCACTCAGTGAAGTATGAAGATGGCCCTCAGAAAGATGACCACGGAAAACCTGATGGAGCAAGCCCAGTCAGATACACACTCATTGGCAGCTCCCCAGAAGCCGGGCCTGTTAGCGTGATATGTGAGCTAAGAGTCCCTAGGCAGGGAGGGCCTTGATCTCGGGTGCATGCACTTTGCAGCTTCCGTTTGCTTCCCTGGATGCCATTCCGCGTCCCTGTATCCCTGCCTTGCTCTGACATTGAACAAGTCCTATAATTGAGCTCTTTGGAGAGTAGTTAATGCCAAGTAATGCCACTGCCTCTTCCCGGGTCCATTTAGGTCTCAACCCCGTGGGGCCTGAGTCCCAGATCCGCTATTCCATGGCCAGTGTGCCCACCATCACAAATGACTACATTTCCCTGGATATCAATGTAAGTACCCCCCCTCCCCCTCCTGGTTCCTCCAGGCCCAGGGCTCTGTTGTCTCAGGGGTTCTTGATGTCAGAGAGGCAGGGGGAGGGGGGCTGAAAGGGTGCTCCAGGTGGGAGCCCTGACAGCAGTGGTGTCATAGTAGGGTTCTGGCCCAGAGCCACCTCCCTAACTGGGCCTGCTTCCCCCTCTCACCTCCCAAAGGCTATGTTCTTCCTCCTGGCCAAGCCCATCATCCTGCCCGTGGACTCCACCCACTTCATGTTGCCACACCACGTGGGCACCAGGGGCGCCATGGCAACCGTGGGCCTCTCCCAGGACCTGTTTGACTCTGCCCTCCTGCTGCTGCATAAGGCGGGAAGCCTCAACCTGGACATCACAGGGCAGCTGGTGCGGGCTGGTCCGGCCGTCTGGGGAGCGTGGGCAGATGATCAAGCCTGGGAGGTTTCACAGGGGCCAGATGGTGGATGGAAAAGCTGGCATGTTGGGGTCACGGAGACTATTGGATGGGTCAAATGGGGGCTGCAGACAGGGGTTCCTGTCTGCAAGGGGCTAAGGGTGGTCTCTCATTTGGGGTGTGGCTACTCTAATACTTGTCATGGGCTGGGGGGCTGATTTCAGAACTCAGATGACAACCCGCTGAACACATCTGCCCTGGCCTGGCTTATACCTGAGGTTGGTGACATTTCTGGTTGTGTCTGGAGTTGAGACCAGGGTTTGGAGCAGGTGTGTGTGTGTGTGTGTGGTGGGGGGACTGGGTTGTAGTTCCCAGGATTTCTGATGACTCACACCTGTCTCAAGCAGCAGTCAGTAGCTGCCCTTCACACCTGCTCCTCCATCATAGTCCCTTTTTCTGTCCAGGCATCATGCACCCCCCCCCCCAACTATGCCTTTGCCCAGGAGCCCTGGTGATGTGGTGGTTATGGGTTGGGCCACTAACTGCAAGGTCAGAAGTTTGAGGCCACCAGCTACTCCATGGGAGAAAGATGAGGCTGTCTACTCCCATAAAGAGTTTTAGACTTGGACTCCCCTGGGGGCAGTTCTACCCTGTTCTGTTGGGTCACTGTGACTCATGGGCCTGGACTCATGGGGATGAGTGAGTATGCCTTTTCCTAAGCAGTGTCCTTACTGGAGTGTCTCTACCCTTAGCCATCTTTGAGACCAAGCTTGGGGATCACCTCCTTTTGAACCCTAAGCTTGGTTTGCGTCCCTCCTGCCCTTTAACTGCCCTTCCTCCTCATGGACAGCCCATCTGCCTTTGTCACAAGAAAGTCCTCCTCCCGCTCTCTGCCTTTGTTCTCCAGGTGGCCCACCAATTCCCCGAGCCCATGCCTGTGGTCCTCAAGGTACGGCTGGGTGCCACCCCCATAGCCACACTTCATACCAACAATGCCACGCTTCGGCTGCAGCCCTTCATTGAGGTCCTGGCCGTGGCCTCCAACTCAGCCTGCCAGTCCCTCTTCTCCCTGGATGTGGTGAGTGAGCTGGGCCGGGAGACTGGATGACTGGCAGAAAGACCTCCGTTCCTCTCCACATTCCTTGCTTGCTTTGTTCCAGCCACAGGGGTCCCCTTCTTGCTCCTTGAACACATCCACGCCTGTCCATCTCAGGGTCTGAGCACATGCTTGCCTTCTGTCTAGAATACTTCTTCTCTGGCTCTCGACTTTGCTGGTTCCTCTTCCTCTTTCAACTCACAGTGTGAATGGTACATCCTCAGGGTAGGTATTCAAGCTCACCCTGAGGAAAACGAACCCCTACCTGCACTCTCACCATGCCTTTGTGGCATCCATCACTCTCCAAAATAATCATATCTGGTGACTCTGGTTATAACTTGCCTATCTCATGGACCTGTGAGGTTCCCAAGGAAACAGGGATGTCTGGCTCACATTGTGCTCTCTGGACCTAGAGCTTTTCAGACGCTTGAATAAATGAATGAGGTGAAATCTAGATGAGGGGGTGGGTGGGAGGCTGGATGCAGGGATGGGCAGCAGATGGGAGTGGGAGGTTGGGGGAGTTAGTGACTGTGTACCCTCTGGTCCTCTCTTCCCATGCACCCAGGTAGTGAACCTAAACCTCAAACTTTTTGTGTCCGGGGTGAGGCTTCAGGGGATCACATCAGTGTTGGGGTAAGTATGCCTCCTGGGCCCAGCAGCCTCAGTGCACTCTGTAAAATTAGTCCATAACTAGTCCAGGTCACTGAGTCTCCACTGGACAGTCAGAAGTGCCTAGGGTGCAGTGTGTGTGTATGTGTGTGTGTGTGTGTGTGTGTGTGTGTGTAGGTGTGTGTTTCAGGGTGTTGAGACACAAGACTTACTTCAGACCCTCCTATTTCTTTTCCAGGAATGTTCACCTCACCGTGGCCTCCTCCAACGTGGGCTCTATTGATGTGAGTCTGGGGCCAGGGTCTTTGGAGGTTTTCCTACTGGGCGGGGCAAGCTTTGAGCCTGGGAAGGAGTTGTGCACATGTCTCAGAACAATAATCCCCATAATCCAGATTTCATCCCAGGGTGCTTAGGGACAAAGGTCAATCAGCTAGCCCATCTCTTGAGCAGTCTGCCTTCTCACAGACTGTGTGGCTGCTAGTCATCTGGTCACTCTTGAACTGGCTCAGTCCTTCAGTAGGTTCAACCAGAAGCCTGCCTGCCACTCTGTCTGTCCTCAGTGTACCAGTCATCCAGTCCTCAGCCCAAGAGTCACCAACTCTGCCAGTCAGTGAGACACATCAGGGTCAGGCAGGATGCCAGTTCCCCTCGATCAATGTGAAGGGTCAGTGTCAGTCAGAATGCCGACCTGTCAGGCAGTCCATCCACCCACCAGTCATCTGGCATGAGGTCTGTCTGGCGGTTAGTGGTTTGGAGAATAAACAAGTGTTCATCAGCCAGTGCCCATCCATCACCCACCTGTTGACTGCACAATGAGTAAGTCGGTGTCCATCAGTGAGTCAGGCCTCCTGTCTGTCAGTTGATGTGAGGGCGTCTGCCACTCAGAGGCTGCTCCAGCTTCAGGGTTGTAGCTGGACTCTTCTTGAACCTGAGACATGCTGCTGATCTGTCTTTCTGTTTGTGTGTTCACACATGTGTCTCACTATTACTTTCTCCTGTGTGCTCGGCTGGGCTGGTCCCACGGTCTCCATCTCTCTGGCTTTGTGGCTGCAGACGGATCAGGTGCAGACCCTCATGGGCACTGTGTTTGAGAAGCCCCTGCTTGACCACTTCAATGGTAAGCCTTGCCCTCCACCTTGCAGTACCTCCTGCCACACAGTCTCTCCCCACCCATTCCCACAATCCTTCCCACCTCTGAGGCTCGGTGGTTAAGGGATGTACATGTTCTGGTGAGACCTTGACTAAGTTCCTTCCCTTCTCAAGGTCTCAGTTTCCCCTGCTGTAAAATGGGTCTAACAATCACATTTCCTCTTCTGGAGTTGTGGGAGGTGCTCTCTTACCTGTGGGAGGTAATTCAGTTCCCCCTTTCCCTCCTGCAGCTCTCCTGGGCATAGGAGTTCCCCTCCCCAATGTGGTCAACCTCCGCTACGCCTCCCCCAAGGTCTTCATCTATGAGGTAAGAACTGCAGCTGGAGGGCAGGCTCACTGCGGTGGGGATCAACTTCCCTTCCTCCCTCCCTGTGCACACAGTGGGGTCTTGAATCAGGCAGGCCCAGGTGCCCAGCTCCTTCCATGACCAAGCTTCGGATCCTTAGCAGTGAGATGAAACACTTGTGACATCACGGGCACTAGAGCGAGGCTCTTACTTTCCTCTCATCCTCATCCCAGTGAGATAGGAAAGTCAGTAGGTGAGGATCCAGACCTACCCATGGTACGATCCAAAGACTGCCCCCGAGTGGCTGTGGTCAGAGACTGGGCCATGTTGGCTCTCACAGATCCATCCAATTGGATCAAGACTCAAAGACGAGAGCTGTCTAGTAGGACTGTCTGGATGATGGAAATATGAATTGTCTAAAAACAGTAGCCACTATCAGCTGACCAGCACTTGTAGCTAATTGAGAGTTTGTGAAATGTGGCTCCTGTACACGAGGAGATGAATTTTAAAATGCATTTAATTTTAGCATATTAAAATCTAACTACTGGCATGTGGCTAACATTGGATGACATAGCCCTAGCCCCTTAGCAGATGTGGACAGAGACCTTGACTTGTACTGGAAGTTGTTTAAAGATTCGTTGAGTGAATGAATGCATGCGTACACGAAGAAGTGAACGAGTGGTGGGCCCCAGAATGCTTCTGCAATGCTAATGGGACACGATTGGGATGTGTTGATGGGCATGGCTGGGCCTGCTGGGGATCCTTGGTGAGAGATAAGGATGGTTCCTGACTTCTAGGCGTAGCAGCACATTTGCCCAGTGCCACGCCCAGACCGAGCGTTCTTCCCATGAGGCCTCTCTCCATCCTCACGGTAACCTTAGAGGGAGAGAGCCGTTCCCACCCCAGTGACAGAACAGGAAACTGAGGCGCAGAGTGGCAAAGGACTTTTCTCAGAGCATACAATAAGAGGCACCAAGTGTGAACAGCTTGGGGCTGGTGCTATTCTTGGTTGGTCTTTGACCTGTTCTCCCTGGGTTTCTCTGACCTTCAGGGCTACGCTGTGGTGTCCAGTGGACTCTTGTACAAGCAGCGCTGAGGGGTCACCAGTGCAAAGGCTGACGGTGGGCTGACTCGCTCTTCAAGAGACCGTCTCACTTCAAGCAGCTCTGGGGACTAAGGCAAAGCCACACTCAACCATCACCAGCAAGCAAGATGGCTCCATGGACTGTTTAATCTTCACTCAACACTTAAGTTACCTTCTCTGTCACTCTCTGGCCTGTCTCCTTCCCCTCTTCCCTTCACCTAATTCACCACGGGGAGCAGGCTGCCCCTCCGGGTTGTACATGCCAGCCCCTCTTGCATTAAACATCTCTTGCTGCATCTTCCAGCCAGGCCCAGGCAATTCTGTGTACACGAGGCCAGTTTTCTTCACTCAGGTCCTGTGCACCTTCCAACCACCAATGCTACTTGGGACAGAGAGAAGACGTGTGCATCTCTGCTGATTGTGCCACTTCCTTGCCCAGAGGCCTTCTATCTTGAAAGAGAACCCTGGAGAGCAACACGGATGAACTGAGATTAGGAATATCATGGTGACCCTTTAGGCACCCGAGTCCCTGCCTGGTGGTATACCTCACACGTGTTCCTCTTTATGGTGTTGTGTCCCATTTTGTTATTAGAACTTCATAAGAGCCCGGAGAGTCAGGCAGGGCCTGGCGTTCCATTTTACAGATGCTGAAACTGGGGTCCATCAAGGAGGAGCATGTGTCCAGGTCCTCAGGCTCATTGGTGGCAGATCCCAAGGACTGTTTGAAGCAGTCCTAGAATTCAGGCTTTAGAAGTATCCAGTTCCCTCCTCTGTTCACCAGTTTGTGTCCTTGTGCCACAAACTCAGGTGACAGGAGCTCATCTTGTCAGTCAGTAGTTCCATTTTTGATTTAGTCTGATCACAAGCAAGATCTTTGTCCAGGACCTGTTTCCTGCACTGCAGGTCCTTTGGACTCCATGACCATGGTCTTCTCTTTTTTCTTCTGAAAGCTCTTCAAGCTCAATGGCTCTCACACATTGAAGATGACTCTGGGAAGACCAAACACTGGCAATGCCAAGCCACGTGTGACTATCCGGATAAACTCATTAACTTCTTGACCAGAGATTGTATTCTTTTCCATTGAGAGATGCAGGCTTCATGTTCTTTTTCTGTTTCCTTGTGGACTAGAAGGTACCTGCCTTTCCACCATGCATGAGCAGAGTTTTTGGTAGAGTGTGATACTAGCTTCTCTACCTCCCAATGCCACAGCCCCATTGCTAAGTCAAAGTGACTGATTGAGGAACGGACTGAGCACAGGGGCCTGGTGATGGGGAGGGTAAGGGGGGTGGTGGAGGAGTGGACAAGGACAGAAGAGAAGATCCAAACACACAGTTGTTGCTCAGGACTGCCTGGTATTTATTGCATTCAGTTGCTTAATTAATTCACCAATCCCAGCTTTATTGGGGCACAGTATGAGGTTAGCCCAAGGCTAGGCATGGGGAAGAGAAAAAGCTTATCCAGTCCATGATAATCTAGTAAGACTGAGCCCTGGTGGCATAGTGGTTGTGTGCAGGACTTTAGCCCACAGGGTTAGCGGTTCAAATCCAGCAGCAGCTCTCCAGGAACAAGACTGGCTTCTTACTCCCACCAGGGCAGTGATGCCACAAAAATAATAATCTACCAAAAGATCATGAGTCCAATAGGTAGTATACATTCATCAAACTGTCAGTCCTTGGGTCCATCCACCCACTCTCTCAACCGTTCATCTTTCCATCCACTCACCCACCTACCCATCCATTCATCCATCTGTTTGCTTGTCTAGCCATCAATCTAGCCATTTATGCATCTATTCATCTACCTGCCCACCCACCCACCCACCCTCCATTCTTTCATTCACATATACATGCACTTACTCAAACATATTGTCCCCGACCAGCCAGGCTTTGTTGGTACACATGATATGCCTAGTGTCGAGTCAATCCCTTTTAAGGAGGAGGCACAGAGTCACCCGAATCCAGCTCTCTGCCTAGAAGTAGGCCCCGATCTACCCCAATAGAGTTGATCCAATCCCTAATGAGCGCAATTCAGCAATTGGTTAAGATACCTGCTGGGTGCTGGGTGCTGAAAGGGACAGATGACTGCTCCGTCTAGGTCCCATCAGAAGATAAAAAACACACAGCCCTTAAATAGGGGACCTTTCAGATGAAGTGCTATTAACTGTGACCAAGGTGTAACTATCAAAGAAAAGGAAACGGCAGCATATTTAAGGCTGAGTTGGAACACAAAGGAAGGACAAACATGCCAGGGGACCCAGGCCTTTTGGAGAAGGTGTTGGCCAGCTCACCCAGGCAGCAGGGATGCTCCGTAGTCTGGTCAGGCCAGGCCAGAGCTGGCTGGGAGCTGCTGAGCAAAGATTAGGCCACTCTGGAATACAGGCCAGGGAAATGATGACCTGGAAACTGGCAGCCGAGCCCATATAGTTAGGGTAGAGTGTGGGCAGAAGGTCTTCGGAACTCTTTGTGGGCAGGCCATACTAGGGTCAGTGGCTTTGCACTGGGTGCTTGGGCACTTGCAGGAGGGTGCTGGCATGAACAGGAGGCCTTCAGAATGGACAGGGTGGGGTTAGGGAGGTTGCATTGGTTTGGCTTTGCCGCAGACTGTGGGAAGGATGGCTCCAGGCTGAGGCCACAGGCCCTCAAGATAACATTTCTGTATCCTGGCCTTCATGGGGCGTCCTCCTATCCATTCAGCTCATCCACTCCATGCTGGAAATCACAGGAAGCCATGTCCCCCCAGGGTCCTCTACTGAGAAAGGTGGACGTGGTATAAAGGAGAGATGCTTTAAAACAAAGCACAATTGTGATCTAAACACATCCATTCAAGGAGCACGTGGGGCTGAGAGGCAGAAGATGGGTAATGGATGAATGTGGCAAAAAAGCAAAGCCCATCTCCACCTATGTATGGCTCCTCTCACTTGGACACTTTAACCTTGAACCTATGAGGGGCCTTCAGAAAATTCACGGAAAATGAAATTAAGAGACAAAGGCCAAAACTCTTTTGTAAGCAACTATAGATATCAGAACTGAGGGTCCTGGGAAATTAATGATACATTTTTTTACCTAATTAACTGAACAAAAAATGGGTTCCCTTTATTGTTTCTTTTTTTAAGATTAGGAGACAAAAAGAAGTCAGAGATGGGAAGGTGGATGCCCAAGGGTTTCCCATCAAAACTCATAAAATTCCCATTGTTTGATGAAAAAGAAATGAGCAGAAGTTTTGATTGTTGTGCTAGAGGAGGATTCTCTGGTGAAGTTTCCTTGAGTGTTTTTCCTTTTAAAGTTTTAGATAACATTCTCAAAAAACTCTTTTTCCCCCCAAAAAACTCTTATAACAAGCAAATATTGTCATCCTTTCGCCTTTCCCTAAATAAAAAAGTATAATGCTTTGAATGTCCCCCCAAACTATTGCCATGCCCTTTGCCTCTGCCCTCTTTTGATTTGACCATAGTCTGCCATTGCTCTGACTGTGTTTGTCTTCAAGATTATCCTGGTAAAGCCATGTTTCATCTTCCCTTACAATTCTTCCAAGAAATCCCTCAGAATCTTGATACCACTGGTTAAATATTTCCATTGCAAGCACTTTTCTTGTCTGCACGTGATCTAGGCACAACAGAATTCAGGCACCCATCAAGCAGAACATTCGCAGAACTTTAGTTTTTCAGTCGGCATTGTGTATGCAGAACCAGTTGAGATATTTATGGTGTTGACTACTGCTTCTGCTCCTAATCGTGGATCTTCTTCAAGGAGGACACGGACAAGAATGCTTCTTCAAAAATTGTGCTGGAGCATCTGTTGCTGTGGGCTTCATCTTCAACACCAACCCATGCCTTCTTCAAATGAGTTCTCCATTTGTCACCTGCTGATCTCTGTCAGGGGCACTGTCTTCATAAGCTTTCCACAAAGTAGCAATGAGTTCATCATTCTTCCACCCAAGTCTCACCACAAATTTGATGTTTGTTCTTGTTTGAGTTTTTAGTAGAATTCACGTTCCTGTAATAGGGGCTCATTTCAAACTGATGCTTTATCCTTCTTAGTGCCTCAAATCAGATCCTGTTCCAAGATGTGATCACAAGTTAGTCCGAATGTATTTTGGTGTAGAAAAAAAAAAGGAAATTTATGCACAGTTGTTCCACACAATGTATTTTTCATGGGCTTTTGGGGGATCCCTTGTATATGCTACACATTTCTTCTTTATGTCTCACTGTTTACTCTCCCTGAGATACCTTTACCTGAACCTGTTGGCTCTTCATCAGGTAACTCAGTGCAACCTCCCCTCACCAATGGGCTAAGACTAGCTTTTCCCTTTCAGTTCCCCAAATCCCCCAGCTTCTTTCCTCCCTGTGATTCTGACCAAGGTAGCTGGTGTCGTGGCTTCCTTCCCATCAGACCTCATCTGAACAGCCTCTGCTTCTCCTCTGTGAGCCCATGCGACACAAGTGCATGATACATGGGCGGTGAGTGCATTGTGTGCACGTTTGTGCTAACAGCAGGTCCCAGACGTGTTCTAGTCAGCCGTTCTGTCTAGGTCACGTGAAGAGGCTACTCCCTAGAAGTAGGTGGGGAATGCTGGACTCAGAGTCACTTTGTTGAGTTCCCAGAGGGTAGAGGAAACACTGAGCCTTACCGTGGGCCCTTCAGCATCTGAAGGATGGGGAGGAACATGGAATAGTTAGGGAAGCTTCCCGAGGAAGAAGTCTCAAGCTGGGTCTGGAGGGATGAGGGCAGAGGGCATTATAAGGGGCAAAGCAGGGTGGCTGGGGGGTCTGGGAGAGGTCAGAGAAATGAGCAAGAGTCTGAGTAGGTACTCCTTAGAAGGCTTTGGTCTGAATTCTGGTTGTTGTTGGGTCCATATTCCAGCCCACCTACGCCACACATTTCTGCATGGTCTCAAGCAAGTTGCTTGATCTATCTGAGCCCCAACTTCTCAATCTGTAAAGTGAAGAAATGTGCAAAATACCTGCCTGCCTCATATGATGTGCCTCCAGGTGTGGCAGTGGAGGGTTGGGCTACTAACTACAAGATCAACACTTAAAAACCACCAGCTGCTCCATGGGAGGAAGACAAGGATTTCTATTTCCGTAAAGAGCCACAGTCTTGGAAACTTACAGGGGTAGTTCTACCCTGTCGTACGGGGCTGCCTGGAGTGGGCATTGATCCACTCCATGGTATGAGTTTTCTTTTTCTTTCCCCTGTAGGGTGGTGGTGGTGGTGGTGGTGGTGGTGGTGGTGGTTGGGCAGCCTTGAGTCTTTTGCTGAGTCATAGTGACCTCTGGGCTATGACCTTTTTACAAGGCATCCTGGGGCTGCAGTGGTTAAGCAGGTCCAGTGGTTAGGCACTCGGTGGCAGACTGCCAGGTCAGCAGTCTGAATGTACCAGCTGTTGAGCGAGAGAAAGATGTGGCAATCCGCTCGCTGGCCTTGGAAACCCAGAGAGGAGTCTTACTCTAGCTTCTAGGTGTTGGCCTCATCTTTATGGGAGCAGATTGCTCGGTCTCTCTCCCAGGGAGCCACTGGGTTTGGACCACCCATCCTTTGGCTAACATTCCATCACTGTTCCATCTGGACTCCTTCCTCATCTGGCAGTAGTCGGGATTAAGTGGCCAGATGCCTGGCACAGCAGAGGGGCATTATGCGCAGGAGAGAGAGATGATGCCTGGCACAGTGAGACACATCAACAGCAATGGCGACCCGTGCCCACTTCCCCCACAGCAAGAGGCTAAAACAGTTGCCTGGGGGTGGGTTTGGAATAGGTGAGGGAGTCTTTCCAGGACATGGTTTAATGGGCTAGTAACCAGGATTGGGATGCATAACTTTCCCACCTCCTCCTACCCTTGACCTTCCTAACCCACCCTCCAGCCTACCCTGTACCCAGGTTGGCCTTGGGAAAAGGTGGGTGGGGAGGGTCAAGGGACTGGGAGCCAGAGGCACGCTGGGGCGGCTCTGCGGGTGTGAGGAGGATGTGAGGCCTGCTTGTCCATCTGTCTATCGGGGGCGGGCCAGCAGGGATCAAACGATGCTATCTGCAGTCCTGTTCAGGCTCCGGCTCCTCCAGCTGGATCAGGGTGGAGACAGGCTAGGCTCACCCAGTCTTGCTCTCGCCCCGGCCTTACCTGCTTTCAGCCGCCTGTGTGGCATCTGTGCTTCCCTGGCCTCCTTGGCCCAGGTACGCTATGGAAACAGTGGCTGCCTTGATTTTGGAGACATGGAGGCTCTCTACAGGATGAGTGAGGAGACCCAGGCTCCTAGTACCCCCTGCCCCCCTTGGCTGTCCGTCCAGAGTGAAGGCACCTTTCGGGTGTCCCAAGCCATGTCTTCCTGAGGGCTCATGGAGGGCACGAACAGACCGGGTGGGATTCTGTGCCAGCTCGGGGGTTGGCTCTCTGTGGGACCTGGACCCATATGATCCCCAGGCGTGAGCCTGAAGTTTCCCACATCCCAGCACCTCCCCGACAAGGTTGCCCTCCTGGACCATTTTTTCCCTGATCCCTACAGAGAGTCGCAGAGGGTCACTGGTCCCCATCAGGCCAGCCAAAGTCTCCCAAGCCTTTGCCATTGATGCATGCCCTGCCTCCACCCATACCTTGAACCCCCTTTGCTCCCGTCTCTGATGTCAGCTCCGGCACTGCCTGCTCAGAGCCCCCTTCGGGCTGAAGACTGAGCCCTTCCTCCCAGCCATTCCCCCGCCCCACAGGCTGTGCCCCTCAGAGCTGGGTGGCAGGTGGTCGATTTACTTCACTCCATCACCTCCTTAGAGACCTCCCTGGGGGCAGGCACTTTGGCTCATGCTTCTCTTCCAGTGCCCTGCGCAGGCCTGGCATACAGTAGGTGCACCCTAATTGCTCACTGAGGGAAGGATTGACTGTGCACTTCATGCCCGGCCCCACGGGAGACCCTGGGCCCAGGAGAGGGGATCGTGTGGGCACGAAACTGCCCTGGCACGGAATTCCCTCCCTGGCACCCACCCTCGTCCTCTGTGCTATTTACGTTGGAACAGGCTAACCCATCACGTGATCCTCGGACTCCTGTTCTCCAGGCCTCTAGATAATTATCGGGGCCTTATTAAACCCTTAATTACTCAAGCAGCTTATCGGGCTCCCAAATATAAGGACTTCCCAGTCTCAGGGTCGGCAGGCAGGGGTCAGTCAGCGTCAGGACTTGCCAGACTCTGCAAGGTAAGGACAGTCCCTGACGCTGTGCCGTGTCCAGCCCTCCCACCAAGGAGGCCGCTGAAGCCCAGAGAGGGGAAGGGGCTTGCTAAGCCACGCAGCCAACGGTGGTGTGCCCCAGACCCAGAAGCTGGCCCAGGGCCTCCCATAGATGGGCAGCAGAATAGAGGAGACAGTATACCCCAGGGCCTGCCTTGGGCGGCACTCCAGGCCAAAGGGACCTCAGGAAGAGAAGCCCCAGGCCCTACCTTGAGGGAGCTCAGAGGCAAGACTCTCCCTACCCCCAGTCTTTGCCCCAAGGAGCAGCGAGGGGATGGGACCCCCCCCCCTTGGGAGGAGGAGAGAGAAAGAAGGGGGGAATGAGGAGGCAACACGTACCCTCCTGGTGGGGTGGAATTTGTAGTGCAAGGTCCTATTGCAACTGTGTTCAAGCGGATTTTTAAGGTGGGAGCTGGAGAGGGTTGGGGGACTGGGAGGTGAAGGAAGCCCTGGGGAAGCCCGGCCTTGGTGGAGGTGAGGACTTAGTGCATTCTAGAGAGGAGGTGGCGCGGGGCAAGGGCACCATTGAATGCAAAACCTGGGCGAAAGGAACCTGGTGCACCTGCGCCTGCACCCACGGGAGCCTTTTGTGGTTCTAAGAGGAAGGATACCCGTGCTGCCGCCAGGGACCCCCTTCACTCCAGCATGGGCCTGGTCCCTGTGGGGGGCCCCCCGCCCGCCCATCTTGAGATGGGCGTGACACCAGCCCGGCCTCAGAGCTTCAGGGATCCTCGGAGATTCTCAAAGACGGGCGTGTGGGTGGCCCAGGGGTGCGTCTTTCAAGAGGCTGATGGCTTTCAGGGCCCGGTGGGTCATTTGAACGTTGGATGGGGCGCGAGAGAGAAACAGATCAAGCTGGGGTGAATGGGGCGTGTTCTCCACAGCTGCTTACGCACGGGCTCCGTGTCCGCCCAAAGATCCGCTCCACAGAGGCCTCCGGGACAGACAGACGCGGCGCGCACGCGTGCCTTCCCTTTAACCCCTAGCGCCCCGTTCGCCCCTTACTCTTGGCCGACCTTCACAGAATCCTTCCTCCAGACTCAGTCCTCCGGAGGGGCAGGGTGGCTTGGCCAAGTGCCCCCGGGAGCCTGGTCTGCCGGGCACATCAAACCCCCAAACCCCAGCCATCGAATCCATTTCGACTCCCAGAGACCCTAGACGGGCTTTCCGAGACTGCCGTCTTCGGGGCGCAGAGAGCCTTTTCCTCCTCCCGTGGATCAACTGGTGGGTTTGGAGGGTCCACCCGGTGGCTAGCAGCCCAGTGCTTAACCCACCAGCCCTGGAGCTCCTCGGCTGGCACTCAGTACCCCAACAGAGCCTGGGGTGGAGGTGGGAAACCATGGCTACGGAGCCGATTCCCACTTGTCCAGACCCTCCAGGACAGCGTGGAGCCGTCCCTCGAGTCTCAGCGCCTGTAGGGAAGAGACTGCCACAACCTCACCTCTGGAGGGCCATGGGGTGGGGGTGGGGGAGAGGATTCACACTGCTCCCCCTCCACTTCCCCATCCCATTGATCACCCACTTCGCCACCACAGTCACCTCTGGTTAACAGTCGAGTGCTTAACCGCTGTGCCACTAGGGCTCCTTTGGCAGGTAGCAGGCCTGCAGTAAACTGGAGGTGAAGGAATGGAGGGAGGGAGAGAGGGAGGGAGGGCGGGAGGGAGGGATGCAGACTTGGGCCAGGTGCCCATCTCAGTCTGCATCCCCTGGGGGACTCAGGGCCCAGGCGCTGACTGACCCAGGCTCGCCCCCTTGCTTTCAGCCAGAGCCCAGGCCTCAAGTCAGTGCTTGGTGTCTGGCTGGGAGACTTTCAGACCTTGGTAAGTTGGAGAGAGGGGGACTGGGCAGGGGTGGGGGTGGGGGCTTTGCTGGGAGCCCTGAAAGGTCTGAGGTGGGAAATCCTTGCCTGGTTCTGTCCTCGCCCTGCCTGTGCGGGGGCCACGGCCTGGAGCCTCCGTCTCACTGTTGAAAGGAGCCTGGCACGACGGGGAGGTGAGATTGCTGGGCTGGGCTGCAGGAGGTGGGGATACCAATTGTGGGGTGCCTGGGCCAGGCCTACCAGGGGTCCCTTGGCTTCCACATACAATTGGAGCGTTTCGAGTCAGAGGGGCTGGCATTCTCTCTGAGGCCCGAGTGTTGTCTTGTCTGACTTCTTTGAGTCTCACTCAAACCCACAACTTAGTCCAGGGGAGCTTCCCACCAGCCCCAGGGGGGTCAGGTCTGTGCCACACAGGAGGAACCCGGGCCTTCGTGACTCCAGGGGGCCGAAGTAGACTCTGAACGCTCCCTGAGCCCATGAGGAGGCAGTCGTCACAGTTGATGAGCTGCCAAGAGTCCCAATGACTCCCGGGCTCGAGATCCTCCAAGGGTCTGGTCTTCTCTGGGGGACAGGCGGGCCCCAGGGGACAAGTTCAGCCCCCTTTCTGACACAGGGAGAGCCATGCTGCGGATCCTGTGCCTGACCCTCTGTGGGCTGCTGACAGGTGTGCGGGCTGACCCCGGGGCACTGCTGCGGCTGGGCATGGACCTCATGAACCATGGTGAGTGGACCCAGCCAGGCGCGGGGCTGCGGGCGGTAGGAACGCTCATGTTTACACGCCGGGAGCGTCCTGTGGCTAGTGCCTTAGAATCAGCCTGGAATCTGCTCCAACCCCTGGACAGTGGAACGAAACACTGCCGGGTGCTGTGCCACCTCCCAAGCGCTGTGGTGATGTCTGAGCCCTCTGTTGCTGCCACTGTGTCAGCCCATCTCTAATAGGACCCGACTCTCTTTGTGGTGTGTGTGTATGTGTGATTTAAATTTAAAAAATTTTATTTTATCAATAAATCATTTTATTGGGGGCTCTTACAACTCTTTTTTTGGGGGGGGGCATCACTGCCCTCAGGTGGTAGGAGTAGGAGGCCCAGCCTTTGCTCCGTGGAGCTGGAATCGAACCTCCATCCCAGTGGGCCGCAGTCCTGTGCACAACTACTACGCCGCCAGGGCTCAGCCCCTCTTAAAACTCTCATAGCAATCCATACCTCAGTTTTATCAAGTGCATTTGTACATACGCTGCCATGATTGCTTTTTAAACTTTTATTTTCTATTGAGCCCTTGGTATCAGCCCCTCTTCTCTCCCTCCTTGTGACTGCTTGATAAATGAAAAACCATTATTCTTACTTTCCTATCTTACACTAACCGCTATCTCCCTTCTCCCATGGTTTCTGTTGTTTATGCTTCTCCCGCCCCACCCCGTGTGTGTGTGTGTGTGTGTGCATGCACACGTGCGGTTATGCGGGTTACTCATCAATCATTACAATCAATCCCGCCTTCCTCCTCTCCTTTTCCCAACTTCCCCCTACCCTTCTGACATCGCTGCTCCCATTCCTGCTCCTGGAAACAGGGCCTTTCTTTTCTTCGCTGACCCTTCAAGCATGTCCTTCTCCAGGGACTGGTCCCTCCTGACATCATGCCCAAAGTGCAGCATCTTTGCTTCTAAGGAGCATTCTGGCTGTACTTCAGAATAAACCTAAGAGCAGTGTGACTTTAAGTCTCTCCCTTCACGGAGGAGGGAAACTGAGGCCCAGAGGAGGAGGAGGTGGCTAGCTTGAGATTCCCTCTTCTGCAGCCTCTCATTGACCCTGGCGGGGGGGGGGGTGCTGGTGGCCACAGGGGTTGTTGGGACTATGGCACTGGGTCTCAACTCCACTTGCTGCCGTGTGACTTCAGGCCAGTCCCTCACGTGCTCTGTTGCGTCTCTGCCTGGAGCGAATACATGTGGGGTGTTGTCCTTTAGGGTGGAGGTGGGGGATGGGGGGAGTCCTTAGTAAAACTTACGGCAAAGGGAGTGACATTCCGATTCAGAGGGCTAGTGACAGTTCTGTTGGCTCAGTGTCTACCCCATGCTGAGAATTCACCTGTGACCGGACTGACAATGTTCCTGGTGTCCTTTGGAGTTGAGGCCTCCAGGTCTGGGGATTGGGAAACGCCATGGCTCAGGCCTAGAATCTGCATTTTCACGTGCCCCCTGGGGTGCCTGGAATCATCCAGATCTGAGAGTGGCGGGCCCTGGGCCCTGGAGACAAAGGTCATCCTCTAGCTTGGCGGTCAAGGGTCCATGGTGCACCACATGCTGTCCGCTCCATTCTCTGCCTCACTTCCAGCCCTGGGGAATGGTTCTCTCTGCCCTCCTCCCCCCCTCTCTGTCCCTGTCTATGTACTTACTGTACCCATGTTGGACTGGCCCCTTTGCCACCTGCCAAATCCCCCTTTCTCCTTAAAAGGCCAAGTGACGTGCCACCTCCTCCTGGAAGCCTTCCCTGACTCTTCCTGTCCTGCCTTGGGACCCCCATGCAGTTCCTCCAGCTTCCGGGCCCACCCTGTGATGGCTCTTGTCCTTTTTTTTTAATGCTGCTGTGGGTGGCCCTGTCTCCCCCACCAGGCTGGAAGAGAGCTGGGCTGGCCCAGGGTGGGACACGGTGACTCAGCACAGGGTGGTGTCGCACAGCAAGTGACCTGGACATGGGAGATGGAGGGATTGGGCCAGGCGGGCAGGAGTGCTGTGAGGAGCCCCTCTGAGTGTCCCTCTGGGTCCACCCTGCAGAGGTCCAGAGTGCCATGAAGGAGAGCCACATCCTGGAGACGATGGCAGCGGACGCGGGCAAGAAGCCCATTAAGGGCATCACCGAGTGAGCAGGGTCGCGCAGGGGGGCAGAGGGTGGTGCCGGGAGGCTGGTGAGAGTTGTGGTGGGGCGTGGGTCTCTTCTTGCCCCGCAACCTTGGGCAGGTCCCTGGGTCAGCCGGGGCCTCAGTTCCTCTGCTGAACGGACACTGGAGGCAAGTTCCACTCTGTCTGCGCTGAGGTCACCTGTGCAAAGTCCGCCTCCCACTGTGGTGTGCTCCTGGCGCTCCCAGAGTACACCTGGGGTTACGTGATGACGCTCCGTGGCAGAGCCACGTGAACAGTTTCAACAGCTGGGGGCAACTCGGTCTAGGACATGTGCCATCAGGGATGGATTAGTAGGGGTTTTCCTGGGAGGAATTCTGGGGTGCCTTGCTGGTGATGTCAACAAGCATCGGACTGTTAATAGCAAGGTCAACCTCTGCCCCCCTCCAGCTGCTCTAAAGAGAAAGACAAGGCTACCTGCTCCTGCGAAGCTTGACAGCCAAAGAAACACAATACAGAATTGCCATGAGCTGAAATCAATGGCCTGGCCATGGCGTTCATCCGAGCTTAGCAGGAAGAGGACTGTGGTCCATTAGCCACGGATGCTAAGAGTTCAGGGTGTGTAGGTGGAGGGTATCTGTGCCATACATTTGTCACCCCAGACAATTTTGCCCCCAGGGGTCATTTGGCAGTGTTTGGAGACTGAGGTGATGGTTCCGACTTGGGAGGGCAGAACCAGGTGCTGCTGGTACTGATGTCTAGTGTGTGGAGGTCAAGGATGCTGTTCAACTTCCAACAATGCCCAGAATAGTCCATGACCAGGAATGATCTGGCCCAACACGTCAAGAGGGTCACTGTTGGAATCCTCATTCCAGACAAACTTTCCCATCTTCCCAGTGGGAAAACTGAGACTCATAGAAGGAAAAGGAGAAGTCTAAGGCCACAAGACATACTAGCCGAGTGTCCCCCTGTCACACACACACACACACACACACACACGGAGAGTGCTTTCTGCGCACGACTGGTTGATGCCCAGTCCTGGGCTTGGCTTGCACCCTGACCCCAAGAAGGCCCTTCTGGTGGCCCCCGATGGAGGAGCAGGTCGAGGGTCCGGGTCTCATTTGTCCTGCTCTCATTCCCATGGCTGCCAGTGTGAAGGTGACGGATGTCCTGGTGCCTGTCATCACGCTGGACTTCGTACCCGACGTGGGCATCTTTCAGTGTGTGTCCACCGGCATGACCATCAACGGCAAAAGGCGAGTATGAGGCTGGTGACTGGGGCGGGGGCGCCCTCTCTGTCTCACTCCTTGGCGCACCTACAGTGTGCCACCCGTGGACTCTGGTCTGAGAAGATACGGAGACGGTGCCTCCTCTGCAGGGACAATCGTAGGACACTAAAAGGGCAAGGGGACCCAGGCAGGTGTCTAGGAAGTGCGAGCAGCTGAGCTGAGTTTTGAAGGCTGGGTAGGAGTTCACTAAGGCAAGAGGGAGGGGAAAGCCTAGGTGTGGACCAGACCCTAACCCCTTGAGCTACAGGTACAGCTCACCCACCTACCCCCATTTTCCTTCCAGAGCTGCTGAGACTGTGGGCAAAGAGGGAGCAGGGATAGTGGTTCAGGTGACAGAGAGACCTCCCTCCCACCCCCCCGGTGCTCACCTGTCTCTTCCTCCAGCTTCATGGGTGGGAACATGGAGATCATCGTGGTCCTGAACATTACAGCCACCAACCGGATGCTGCAGGATGAGGAGACAGGCCTCCCCATGTTCAAGAGTGAGGACTGCAAGATCATCCTGGTCAACGTGAAGACCAACCTGCCTAGCAAGTAAGCAGCTCGCGCCGTGGCCGACTCAGGTGGCAGAGGAAGGCTGGTCCCACGTGAACACCGCGCCCAGCCACTGTGCCTCCTCAACCCCTTTCCTTCATGCCGCGCTTTAAAAAATTCCTGACATTTTCGCACCTGCTCACCCATCCTGTCTAGCATGCTGCCCAAAGTGGTCAACAAGTTCCTGGACAGCACCCTCAACAAAGTCCTCCCTACAATGGTGAGTGGCCCCAGGACAGCCTGCCCTCCATCCCTGGGGTTGTGTAGACCAGACCTGGCAAATGCATCTTCTCTTGGGTGCCGACACTGCTGGAGAGGGATGGGACGGCCTGCTGCCGGGAAGCATTCTGACACCGTGCCTCGCTCATTCTGAAAAGGTGCCACGATCATCTAGTCATGTCTGCCACGAGCAGGGAAAACGGAAATGATGGCCTGTCTAGCACTTGCTCAGCGGACCATTTCCTGGGGGAATGGATTGCCCTGGTTTTGAAGGCTGGCATCAGGAGATCTGGGTTCTGGTCCGAGCTCTGCCATTGCCTGGCTCAGTGATCCCACCAGTCATTGTCTTACCTGGGCTCTTAGGAACCTCCCCTCACCCACCGAGTACGCTTTAGCTGTGAGGAGTGTGGTCCTCCATGCAGAAGTCCCTCCAACCCAGCACATTCTCTGCTTCCAGATGTGTCCAGCCATCGATGCCGTCTTGGTGTATGTGAACAAGAAGTGGGCCAACCTGAATGGTGAGTGTAGCCCTGGGGACGCCTTCACACCCCGCCAGGGACGTCAGCATGGCTGGCCTTTGGTGGCCCACTCCCCATTCAAGCAGTTGCTCCCAGATCAGCCTGAGGATCAGAGGAGTCTGATGGGGAGCCTGAGGTTACAAGGGACGCTGGGGTGCTTGTTGTTCAGCCTTCCATACAGTACTGCACCCATCTCCCTGGGATGCCAAGCACAGCGGCCATTTGGGGTTCATTTATGAGCCTGACAACCCAAGGGATGATCTGGCCTGGGGGTGGCTGATTCTTCTATGCCTTGAGGACCTGCTGCTTCCATCATCTTGGGGACCCACAGAACTTCTGATGTGAGGGAGAGAAAAACACAAACTCTGGGATTGAAAAGGAGATTTGGTGGTCTCCCCAGTAGTCCAGTCTGGCACAGTCACTCCACACACGCTACCCCTACCCCACCCCCCACTCAATCCTCAATTTGCTCATCTATGTCATGGAGCTGAACAGCAGCACCCACTTAGTCTGCTGTGCTTTCCCCGCGCTGGCAGCCCTTGGAGAGAGCACGTGCTCTGTCTCTGGAGAGTGACACCTGCAAGAAGGGCACTTCTCCAGACCAGGCGCCACCCCTCCCTTGGACAGATTGTGGAGTCACTGAGGCCCATAGATGCTACGAAGTCGGTCTTGGGACATAGAAGGCCTAGTTTCTGGCACTCAGCCCTGGCTCTGCTGGCCTTCTCGGTACCATTCCTGGGCTGAGCACTGTTCCAAGTGGTTCCAGCCCTCCTCTTTCCACAGCCCCCATGCCCGTGGGCCAGGCCGGCACTGTCAAGTACACCCTGTCATCCATACCGTCCACCACGGCCAACTACATTCAAGTGGACCTGACTGTAAGCCGTGGGCAGCAGGCGGGCAGAGATCTGAGCATCACTGACTTGGGTGGGGACTGCTGGTCGCAGGGCTGGAGGGTGAAGAGGCCACCACGGGGATTTAGTCAGCCGCCAGGGTCTCCTCCCTCTCTCTGCCTTAAACAGGAGCCCTGGGGGCCCAGGGGATTCTGGGAGCTGCGAACTTCCCACTCACACACTCTCCCGAGGCTGCTCGTTCCTATGAAAGCACCCCTTACCCACTCGTGGCCTGCTGTTGCATGGGCAGGGTCCAGAGAAGAGACAGGACTTGCCTCGGGGGTCCCCAAAGGGGTGATGGAGGGATTGCACCCTCACTCAGGTCTTCAGAGTCCCAGGTGATTGCGCAAGACACACCCTCTAGGAATCTAAGACATCTAAGAGGCCTTTGGAAGTCTCCTTCCCGTGTGGTTCTGACATGACCTGGTTTCTAAGAAGAAAGTGGAAAAACACACTCTATGAATGAGGGATCCGAATAGAGTCAGGCTCAGCAATCCTAGGAGGGACTGCCTGCCCAGGTCTCAATCTGCCCATGTGTACGCCAGGAGGGTTGGGCTGTCGCAGCCTGTTCTGGTTCTAATGTACAGTGACTTGATGGCTTAGGGCTTGGTTTGAGCCCCTGTGAAGATGCAGTGTGTGTGTGTGTGTGTGTGTGTGTTCACGCATGCGCGGAGAGCCCACGCTCAGACTGAGTGCCCCCCAATTGCCTCCCACACAGCCTGTGGTGCAACAGCCAGAGGGGACCACCATCGAGCTTCCTGATGGAGAGGCCTTCACAGACACCGGAGACTATGCCAAAGGCTCCTCGCAGCTACTGCTCTCTGCTGCCTTCCTCACCGGAGAGCTCACCCTCCTGCAGAAGTCCTTTAGTGTGAAAATCAAGAACAAAAAGGTGAATGGCCCAGCGGTCTTGTCTCCCTCATCTGCTTCTGTTCTCTGCCGTGACAGGT
>PVJH01033471.1:0-21530 GCA_004026705.1 Nesogale talazaci | reverse complement strand
TATGGTGATACTTAAAGTAATAAAAATAATTTTATTATTTCAGAGAAAAATACTCATTCTTCAGACCAAGTGTATAATGATGGTGTAAATTGGCAGTTAAAGAGGGAGTATAGTTTCTGGTAACAATTGAATATTGATTTAGCTCTCAAATCCAGTATATACTAGCTGTGTGTCATGAGTAATTTATTTAGCTTTTCTAAACTTCAGTTTCCTTCCTTGTAAGGAAATGTCTATCTTTGAAGATGACATGAAGATTAAATAAGAGAAAGTATTATCACTGGATATGACTTATTTTTTCAAGCTGTCAATAAACAGCAGCAATTTTTTAACTTAAACAAATATTTTTAGAAAATAGAGTTTTTCTGACTCCCTGCTGTGGGGAAAAAATGGACTTTTTGTTAGAACACTCATGCTTATCTCATTTCTCCCCCATGATACCATTTCAATGACAATAAAGCTATACAAGCTCCCCCGCCCAATAGCCTAGTAACAGTTCAGAACAAGAGCAAGTTTGCATCAACAAACTAAAGCATTCTACATTTACATCTGAGTGAGTCTACTGATGTTTAAGCCATGAATAGACATGTACTTGAGCAGGCTACAATAAAGATATTAATATTTCTGATCCTCTGAGATCTACAGGGGCTGGATGCTTGTCATAGATAGGTGGAAGCTAGAGAGTCAGAAACTACATAAAATAGACATGATCATTGGAAACATAAATATACACACAGGTATGCATCTTGAAATCTGAAATTATAACCACTTCATCTTTAAAAAGCTGAATTTATTACAGAATTCATATTATGTATAATATTAGTGGGACAACTGAGATTTAATATAACAAAACTTAGAAGTAAATGAGGATATCCAAGAATTAAATGAATATTTTTTATATTCAATGAAAAATAAAATGGTTATAGCTTCAACTATGTTTCTTCAAAATGAAACAAAAGCAAGACTTCTGATTTATTCATATACCTTATTTATTACTTTAATACTTGCTTCTTTAACCCTGTTAAATAATGAATTTTATCATATAATTGTTTTAGAGATGTCATTTTCAAATATAAGCTGGGCACTGAATAAGGAAGAGTAGGAAAGAATGAATGCATTTGAATTACTGTGTTGCTGAAGAATATTGAAAATATCATGTACTGCTGGGAAAACAAATCCACATTGAAAGAAAGTACAGCCAGAATGCTTCTTAACAATAAAGGTGATGAAACTTAGTCTCATTTGCTTTGGACCTGCTTTCAGGAGAGACCAGTCCCTGGAGAAGGACATCATGTCTGGTAAAGTAGCAGGTCATCATGTTTGGTAAAGAGGTAGAAGAAGACTGTCGACAGATACAGTAGTTACGAAAATGGGTTCAAACCAAACAACATCTGTAAGCTTGGTAGAAGATCGGGCAGTGATTTGTTTTGTTATACAACAGATTGTTATGAGTCAGAACTGACTGGAAGGCACCAAACAACAAGGTAACAACAACAACTAATCTGTAGTTATCAATAAACAGTTTTCACCACATTAAAAGCTCTGTTTTTAGGAATGTCTGGCATCTGTCTCTCTCACAGTCTCGCTGCACCTTTCTGTTGTATCAAAAGCTCATCATATTTACAATCCCTGACGGACATGGAGGACTCAGTAAGTAAGAGTGTTTGGTCAGATTGACTAGAGAAACAAATCCAGAGGCAATCATATGTGTGAGAGAGAACTGTATATCAAAGAGCAGCTGGGTATTGAGAAAACATCCCCCCCCCCCAGTCCAGATCAAGTCCATAATTCCAATAATTGCCCATATATTCAAAACCAGCAAATAACACATGTAACCAGTAAATAACTCACTCAACACATGCAACGACACTGAATTCAGGAAGATCATAGGTCAATGGGTGGAAAGTCTTGTGGATCCAATGGCAGTGGAAGAAACTCAGGGCTCTAAGTGCCATCAGCATACCTCCTTGTGACTTTTCAGCAGAAAAGTGTAGTAGAGAAAGAGTGAGAGGCTCTCCTCTTCCAATGGCAGAATCAAGAGAGGGTAAGTTTCCAGAATCCTCATGAGAAGGCCACTTCCACAAGGAGATGTAATCAGGCTGTGACCTGATTGACAGGCTAGACTCCACTCCTTCATTCTTTTTATCAAGTTGGCATTACATTGTGTCTCTCTCACAGTAAAATAAGCTTCATGTGGCAAAAAACAAAAAACAAACAAACAAACAAAAAAAAACATTTGAAACTGTTCATTACAGATGAGTAAGTAAACACAAGTGGAGTTGTTTGTTTGGCATCACTGCCTTCTGGTGGTTGTGAAAGCTACCCAGCTTTGCTCCTGGAGAGCTGCTGCTAGATTTGAACCGCCAAGCCTGTGGGGCGCAGTCCCGCACTCAACCACTATGCCACTGGGGCTCAGACCTATGCTTATGTTCTTATTGGGTGATCTGCCCCTGAATGAAAAGTCTACGGGCTGAGCCCCGGTGGCGTAGTGGTTGTGCGCGGGACTGCGGCCCACTGGGATGGAGGTTCAATTCCAGCAGTGGGGCTGGGCCTCCTACTCCCACCACCAGAGAGCAGTGATGCCCACAAAAATAAAAAAAAAGAAAGAAAAGGCTACATTAAAAGATATAAATATGAGAAAGACTTTGATCTCCTAGTACTATTTTGAAAAACATTTTATAAATATTTTATAAAATATTCAATTCTTGATCTTACCACAACTAAAGATAATTCAAGAAAAAGTACTTTGAAGAAAATATTTCAGTTGATATTTTAGCATATAAGGATAAAAGTTATATATACTAATAATTGTAAGCATTTTTTACTAATTAAGCCTATAAACCAGACATTTGAGCTGATGGACAGTCTAAATCAAAAATTGAGTTATAGGCTGAGCTCTGGTGGTGTAAGTGGTTGAGTGAGGAACTGCAGTCTGCAGGCTTGGTGGTTCAAATCCAGCGGCAGCTCTCAGGAGCGGCACTGGGTAGCACCCATGACCACCAGAGGCAGGGAAGCCCACACAAGAAAAAATTGAATTATAATTTTTGAAACATGGCATTAAAACATCATCATATCCTGAAAAATCAATCTAGAATATGCAAGAGTATAAGAGCAATGATTTTCAAGAGCAAAACCTATATCTAAAATGGTTGAATTCATTATTTTGAGACTGAATTAAGAGTTACCTGGTATTCTGGTTAAGAAAGCAGATTTCCAGGTTAGGGTTAGGGTTGGGGGTGGGGAAGAAAGAAAGAAAGCAGATTCCCAAGACTCTCACTCTCCAGTTCTGATCTGGTAAATACTGGGAAGGTGTTCATAACTGACGCTTCTGACAATCATTACAGTTTAATCTTGTAAGGTAAGTTTGGGAAACACTTGGAAGCGCTTCATTTAAACTTGCACTTTACTAATACAAGCTAATCACTAATCATTCATTACTGAATAAAGAAAAAATACTTCTTTCAAATAAGCAAGATAGTAACCATGTTCTTCCTCTGCTGAGTTCAGCAGAGGTTTTTCTGTATAGTTCCAAAAATGTTTCTTGGGCTCTCACTGTCATCTGTAGCCTTCTGCAAACTGGATTCTCACGATTTAGACTCTGATACTAATCCCTCCTTTGACTTCAGATTCTATGATTCCCAATCCTTCAGTGACTGATGAGGGTGTGCTTCTTGTGTGCTTCTTCCAGGTGGACTTAGTTGACACCCCACTTAGTTGACTACTTGTTCGGAGACAAGTCATTAAGACCCCAGATGCTATTTTATCTGATAACTGGGCACCATCTGATTTCTCCACATTTTGCTACAGCACTCACCTCCTCTGTATTCCCCTTCTGGAGGTGAGTATTGAGAAGGGCCATGATGTAAGAACTAATGGTTCTTAAGTTGGAGCTAGGATTTAGTGCAAACCCTCAAACCAGGTCAAAGGCAGTAGCCTGAATGGTTAAAGGTTGTCAGCAGATCCTCCTGCGATGCATGTTGGACCGGATCAGGTATTCAAATCTTATTTATTTGGGGATTGTATTGTTTTGCTTGGTTCTTGATTGTATATCTTAGGGGTTAAACCAGGAATGTTATGTCATTTGGGGTAAACCTCTTGAAGTTGCAGTACTTGTTTTGTTGTTGCTGTTGTTGTTTTCATTTTTTGGTGTAAACCAGGACCATGTACTTAACGAATCAGCAAGTGGAATAAGGGTTTTGGTGGCAAGGGGACACAGAGGTGGTGGCAGGGTGAATGGGTGATGATGCCAAGGGGTTCATAGCAAATGCAGCATTTAAAGCAGAGATCCTCAACCTGTGGGCTGCGATGACTTTGGGGGGTGGAACAAGCATTTCACAGGGGTTTCCCAATTCATAAACATAGCATAATTACAGTTATGAAGTAGCAATGAAAATAATCTTATGTTTGGGGCCACCACAACATGAGGAACTGTATTAAAGGAGTGCAGCATCAAGTCCTAATTCAAGCTCATGCTCTTAACTGCAAAATGCTTTAAAGCACTTTACTTTAAAGAAATCTATCAATTTTATCAGTAGTGTTAATTTAGATTTTAAGAAGCAAACTATTCTTATACAACAACCTCTATCTCCCATTCTCTATCGGTGATATTTGTGTTTGAAAATACAGCTTAATAATCACTCCACTGGTAAAAGGTCTTGTCTTCATCCCTCTTTCTACGTCCTACTATCACAAGTCAGGGACTAAGTATGTACTTGTGAGGCAAGAAATTGTCAAATATTCACTTGAAAAAGCACAATGAAACCAAACTATCAATTAAATACAAAGATTACTCTTGTAATACTTAGCTCTTCTGGAATGAAAGGCAAAACTACTTGCCTGTTTCACTGTGGGTTACTTCATCACTAACAAAGTCTTCCTTGCTTTAACTTCAAGTAGGACTGCCAACTTTAAAAATCAAAGAGCTGAAAGGTGTGGAGTTCGTTGCAAGTGTTATTTTTACCAGATTTCCTAAATGTTTTCTCAGATCCTAATACATCAATCTAAATGACCACACAGAAGAAGAGTACTTTATTATTCCAGCTTGGTCATAAAGTTCATTTTTTTGCAATACTCTCCTGAAAAAAAAATGGATCGGAGAAAGGCAAATCGAAGGTAGCCGCCTACATTTCCTGCGAGTGACAAGCAGACCTGGGGCTGCAGATTCTTGGAATACTGCCATGCAGACAGGTGGTTCGCTATATTTTTATTCAGGGCTCGTATTGCTCAGTGCTGAGAAACCACAATGATAGATGGCATAAAATGCATGGCTAGATCCTCAAGGAATTAGGTTAAGTCAAGTATTCATCAATTCGATCTTCGAACATTTGCTCTCTGGAGTTAGCAATCGGCTTGTCAGATGCCGAAGTCTATCAAGTCATGGCATGTTGGACCTCCAAGCGGTGCATGGGATTTTCTGTAAGACCTGCTCTTTAATTCCACAGGGATGTGAAGGCAGAGCTTATAAATGGGAGCCATAAAGATGGCCAGTTTACATTCCTTTTTCTCAGCTGTTTATGAGCACAACTGAAAGGCCAGAAACTGTTTCTTAACCTTGCTTACATACCCTATTTAGCTTGAAAATGTACTTAGTGTTTTACATGTATAACTTGATAAATTAAGTTAACACTCTTCTTTAATAATTTATTGTATGGTTATAGAGTAAATTCAGGGTATGTGTGGCAGTTACACATTGACTGTCAACTTGAGGAAGGGGTGGATTCAAGCCTGTTAATTAGGTTGCAGCTTGATGATCTCATTTGGATGCACAATGGAGATAAACATCTCACTGGAGGCCAGACCCCCACTCTCTCTCTATGAGACATTCCTGTTGACAAGTCACACGGGGCTATGCTGATGGAGCCAGACCCCTGGGACTAGAAAAGCCACATGGAGACCCAGGCCAGCACTGAGAGACTTTCCACTCTCTGGCCTGTGATCTTCATGCATTCAGTGTCATGGCCCATGTAGAGTGAGACTAAAGAGGAATTTATAGACTGGGATCTGACATATGGGATAATATTGGACTTAGGATCTTTGTATAAGATAGAAACCACTATCAGTCTTGCTACCAATTACTACTATCAACCTCCCTGTATAATCAAGGACAAATGCTATTGATTATGCTTCCTAATCCTGATTATGCTTTCTAATCACTAATCCTGACAAAGTATTTGTTCACATTCCATCATTTCCAACCTGGGTAAGACAGGGTGTCTCCTAACTAGGTCCAAACCTAGCCTTCTCTGATTTAACTTCCACACTATTGCTAGCCTCTGAAAATCAAGTCTCAGCCTGAGTTAAATTCCTTTAGTGGTATTCAACAGACACAAAAGGGATAAGCCTTACCTAGTTAAAATGACACTGGGGTCCTTTTATTTTTCTGACCCCTACCTACCCTTCCAACCTCTTCTTCCATGACCACTCCTACTCCTCCACACCAGGGACGAGTGCAATTCTTTGTACACAGTAGATGATCCATATTTGTTGAATTCAGTATTTAATTGTTTTAAGACATGGATACCCAGAAAGGTTAAGTGACTTGTTCATTATCAACAGACTGTATGTTGCTGTGAAGAATTAATTTTTTGCTACTTTCTAGAGCCATCAAATAATAAAAACACAATGGCAGTGTCCTTTGTTTGAAAAAGAGTATGTTCATTAAAGAGGTCAGAATTTGGTTCTGAGTGAAATGTCTTCCTTCCTTCAAAAAAAATCTTATTGAAATTGGTGAAATACAAAGCCATCTTCTACATCAAGTCAAGAAGTGGCTCCTATCACCCCAAATCCGTCCTTTCCCTGCATAGGCACATCTATCCAAACTATGTCCTCTGAGTTGCCTTACATATGGTTCCCGTATGGCCGATTTCAGGGAAATTATCAGTTTTCAAGTACGGTCTTAGAATAATGTGTGGGCCCCAAGCAACTGTGTGCTACTTTACCATGATCCCTTATGTCTTTGACAATTTGCAATTCTATAAATCACAACATACACATAATTTAAAATAATTGTATTCATATGTGCCAGCTCTCATAGGAAATTGCCCTGTACTTAATGCATTTAATAAATCATTAAATAAACCAAATGAAAGCAGAATGTGATATAAATAGACATGAAAGAGTTTCCCTAGACGAAATTTAAGTTTACAAATGAGCCATGAGACCTGACCAATGGGAAGGCAGCCAGTATTCCTCTAGAGGGGAAAAAGGCAATATACAAACAATTGCATATGTCTCCATGTTTAAGGGACTCCTGCCTATTTCCCCTGGCATATTGACACAACTATTTAGCCTAATAAGTTTATGTTTCACTTATGCTGAGTCTTAGAACTTTGTAAAGTTACCTTTTGACAGGGCTCATCATAGAGGGATAATATGTTGGGTACATGCAATTCAAAAGAGTCGCTTCTGAGCTGAGCCCTGGTGGCGCAGTGGTTGTGTGGGGGACTGCAGCCCACAGGGTTGATGGTTCAAATCCAGCAGCAGCTCTCCAGGAGCAGGGCTGGGCTCCCACTCCCACCAGGGCAGTGATGTGAAAAAAAAAGTCACTTGTGATTCCCTCTGCCTGAGCACTTTAACACATCCATTGTTTTCCTCTGTTCTTGTTAACATCCTCAACTTTTTAGGCATGGGCAGCAAGTTAAACATGATCCCTGTCATCAGCATTCACTGGCAATGTGAGTGGGAAGTTAAAGTTTGCATTACTCTCTCCATGTTCTCTTTCCTCTCAGAACCTCTATCCCTAATTCTGTTTTAGTAAAACCAAGGGTATTCCTATATAGAAATCTCTATGTGCATTTCCAAAAACATCACTTTCACTTAATTGGGGTTTTTTTGTTTGCTTGTTTGTTTGTTTGTTTGTTTGTTTTTTGGGGGGGCATCACTGCTCTCTGGTGGTGGGAGTAGGAGGCCCAGCCCCACTGCTGGAATTGAACCTCCATCCCAGTGGGCCGCAGTCCTGCGCACAACCACGACACCACCGGGGCTCAGCTCACTTAATTGGTTTTAAAATGTATTCCTTGGAGCCTTTATTTTTGTTCTTCACACAACAGATTGGACCAGAAGTGATAGAAATCTTTCCCGGGGTCAATACATTTGGTGTGAAATTCAACAAGTCAAAACCTCACTGCCATCAAGTCAATGGTGACTCAGAGTGACTGTAGAGGGAAGGGAGAGAACGAACCTTGTAGGCTTCGGAGACTAAATCTTTATAGGAGGAGAAAACCTCATCTTTCTCCCAAGAAATACCTGAGTTAAAGGACACTAATCCAGTGGTCAAAAACAATCTAGCTAGAGGGCCATCCAGGTTCTGTAGGAGCACAATTACAACCCTCAAATAACAAGCCAGAGAGAGAAAGAGAAAGCGTATGCAGTAAACAACCAGGCATGCAGAGAGACACAAAATTAAAATTACTTCTTCATGAATATACTACAGTTATATGATTAGACTGTACTTTGTAAAAATGACTACGCCACCAATAAATATTCCTCCAATTCAAGCGAATTTGTTTAATTCTCATTCTTTGAAACCAAACTTTCCCTGCCTAAGACCTCATAATTCAGTCCATTCTTTCTTTAAACTCTTTCCTGGACCACTCTGTTCTCTAGTGACCCCTACATCCTTGTAAAAGCAAGGAAGAGGAGATCTGACTGATGTAAAAGACTGATGGAAAATGATGATCCTTTCCCATAAGCAATCGCATACCCCTGCAGCAATTGCATTTAAGATAATATGATATTTTTATATGTGTCTTTTGTGCAGTTATGTAAAAGAGCAACGTCAGTCTTGTGAGCTAAGAGGTCAGAGTGTGGCTCTACCCATGGCTCCACTCATACCCTGGATTCCCACTTTCTCTACTGGAACTTTGAAGGAAGTAGGCTCTTCCTCGACTAGCTTTTATGAAAAAGTGAACACAACATACTTATAGACATGAACTTTAAAAATTTTAATAAACCCCCATTGAAAATTACTTAAATTGTGCTTAGTGTGAAAGCTAAAGTATAAGATTAGCCCTCCGACTTTCAACTGGTTTAAGTTTACAAATGAGCTAGGAGACCTGACCAATGGGAAGGCACCAGTACTCCTCTAGAGGGGAAAGAGGCAACATACAAACAATTGGATATGTCCTGATGTTAAAGTGACTCCTGCCTATTTCCCCTGGCATATTAACACAACTATTTAGCCTAATAAGTTTATGTTCCACTTACGATGAGTCTTAGAACTTTGTAAAGTTACCTTTTGACAGAGCTCATCATAGAGGGATAATATGTTGGGTTCATGCAATTCAAAATAGTCGCTTGCGAGCTGAGCGCTGGTGGAGCTCAGCTGACCTCTTTCTGTGCAGCTCTGAGGGTTTAGCAGAGAAAAGGAACTATTGAGAATGGCTTCGAATAAGGGACTTAATTAGGGAATTTGACCATACAACCCTGTGGGAGTTTGTTTAAGAGTTTGAAGTGGGAACAGGCTGCTGGGAAGGAAAGAAGGGCCTGAAAGAGGGAGAACAAAGATGCACTGGATCCTCTAGGAATGGGCTGGAACCTACATGGGTCTCTCTTAGCTTCAGTGTGGTGTCCTGTGGAGATGCCGGTACAATGGCTACATGCCCATCTAGTTCAGGAGTCAGAGACACAAATAGTGTGGACGGAAGGGGACTCAGTCGACTAGGTGAGCCTGCAGAGAAACACTGCAGGTGAGTTTTCAAGAGAGCCTTGCGCCCTCCACCGAGCATAGAAATGATTTAATTTCCACTCATAAATGCACCCCCCATATCTCTTGCAGCCTGTACTAACCTGACACAAGGCAAGAATAATTCTGGGGAATGGAAACCCAGTTTAGCGAAGTGGACAAAATGCAAATCTACCACTCTCTGCTATCTTTTTGCCTTTAACTTCCTCTCGTCACTGAAGAACAAAGACATTCCAAATCTTAACTTCTCCATTCATTTTGAAAGTGACTTGGTGCATATAAAACAAGGAAAAATTAAAACATGGTCATCATTCAAGTTTCCCTTTTTCTCAGCAGAAAGAGTGATTTGCACCCAATAAATGTCCATTAATATCAACGAATAGAATTCAATTAGATTCATTGGGTAAAAACTAGTGTGATGGCAGCATGAGACCCCCTCTCAAGTCACAAGGAGGGAAGAGAATGGAGAGTGTTAGCCCAAGGCTGATTCCTGTGAGGTGGACATCAAACATGCCTTCACTCCGAATTTTTTTACCATGGCCACATACGAATTCACAGACAATACTCACATAGGATTTATTAGGGCAACAACAGGGTACAATTTCTGATCAGAAGCACTCAAGGTAGAATTCCTTAATCAGGACAGCTGTTCTCATCAACGCCTGCCTGCCTGCCTCTCTCTGGCTCTTAGTCTTCTGACTCCATGGCCCCAGGGAGCAGCCCCGCTTACCCTGCTTGGGAAAGTGATAGAAAGCTCTTTTTGCCTTCCTGGAAAGTGCCCTGAAGTTCCCTGCTATGCCAATGAGCTTAGACCCAGAAGTCTGGCTCTGTGGGGCAAGAAACTTAGCTCCTCCCAAAGCCCAGAGGCACCTTACTTGTCAGCAAGCCTCTGTCTTGAAGTGACTCTACTTTCTCACTCCATGGGTGGGAAGTCTAGCTCCATCAATAACTAGCCAGTGGCATTCTGCTCTGCCAGCAAGTGACCTTCCTAAAGGCATTCATCGTTCTTCCTCACTGAGATTGGAGGTCCACTGCTTGCTCTTGTGCTGGTCTCTTAGTTCTGTTACCACTACTTCCACCAATTTTCTGCCACTGCTTCTGCCTATCTTGATGTCTCTGTTGTCTCAGCTCTCCAAGGTCTGTATGGAGGAAGTGCTGCTGGCAGGCAAGGCCATCTTCTACTCCTGCCTCTTCATTCCTAGTGCTCATGATAGCAATCCTTGCCTCCTCACATTCTAAGCCTAGCAAAAAGGTAAAATTGACCAATCCCTACATTATGGGTCCACACACCTGATTATCATGCACTTTATTTGCATTATTTATTAGCAAGCTCTCCAGTCCCCTTGGTGGGCCACAAGCACCACACATTTTTCATATCCTATCCAGTCATTTAATGGGAGCTGCAAAAATTATACTTGCAGAAAGAGCCAGGTTAAATGAATTCACTGCACCAGTTTGCCATGCCCAACCAGATACCTCCTGGGAATTGTTGTCCATGTTCTTGGATCATCCTCTTGCATCCCACATTTATGTTGTCTTTTCCTTTTCCTTCTCAGATCTTCCTTGAGTGTTTGCCAGTAATCTATGGTTATTTCCCAGGGCTCTCTAAATTGTTCAAATTGTAAAGAGAAAGTGTTTGATGACAAATAGCTTGGATTCCTAAAATATCCCTTTAAATAGAAACTGTTTGTTTTACTAGAGTTGTTGTACTGCATTCTTTGGAAGATATAAACACAATGCTTACTTTTTCCTTTTCACTTGGTTGTTTGCAAAATTGTAGTGGGCTACAGAGTTCTTTTTTTAATAAAAATATAAAATTTCTCTCTCACTGTTAGAGGCATCTGGATTTCTGCTCAGTTCCTTATTGTGCAAGAGGTTATGGATGCTAATATGAATATATGAAAGCAGTATTTCCCTCCAATTTTTCTCCAGCAAAGAAACATCTATTGCATGACTTAGAGGACCCTCCAAAACCCACCAATAAATGCTCTAGAAATCTGCTGAGTCTCAAAGGGAGAATCCTGTTCTCGCTTTATGTTGATGACTATGAAGAGCAATGCTTTAAATTACTAAGATAGTCTTGAAATGTATTTTATCACATTAAACTTTTTTGTGAGGGTAAAAGAAAGTGCATATATCACTCTTTTTTAAAAAATAAAAAGCACACCAGTAATGATACTAGGTCATTTTGTCATTCTGACACTGTTTGGAGTTTAAAGGCTACTTTCCTATATTCAAACTGTCCTATTTATCTTTATGGTGTTATTGTGACCACCTACCTGGTATTCAGAAAAAATGCTTTACATTTAGTCAATGTCCAATTTTTAAAAAACCATTTTATTGGGGGATCATACAGCTGCAATCACAATATATATACATGCATATATACTTTGTGTCAGTATTTACATCTTTTTGAGGGACGGGGGGGTGTCCTCAGACAACTCTTACTCACAATCCTACATCCATCCATGGTGTCAAGCCTATCAGTACACTTGTTGCCCTCATCATTCTTAAAACATCTGCTTTCTACTTGAGCCTCTAGTATTGGCTCCTCATTTTTCCCCTCCCTCCCCATTCCCCTGGATGTCCAATTTTTAAATGATCAAGTATTATTACATAGATATTTTATTTTACTTTATGTAAATGTCCTCAAATGGGGGGCTTACACTTTCCCTTTTGGTGCAAGGTTGTTTTCATCCCTGTGCCCCCCTGACTTCATGTCAAGGTCTGGATACTATGAGAGCCTCCAAACGAGGAGAACGGTCTGCTCTCGTGGTGGAGCCCAACTGCATGGGGAAGTGGGTTCCCACAATTTAAGGGGCATCCAGCTTCACGTGGAGGTATTTGTCTCAGCCTACACACATCTGGACTGAGTGTCCGTCCTCCAAATCACTGCGCCCGGGACGGATTTCTGATTAGTTCTGGCATGAGTTTGAGGTAACATCTGTTTTGCACATGCTTCACATTTTAACCTCTTTTGTTCATTATTATAGTTTTTCTACCTAAAGGTTTCTAACTGTAGGTGTGTTTGAATCTTGAGCTTTATGTTTTTAAGCACAAGGAAAACAATTGTTTTCTTTTAGGGGAGAGCGCAAACACAGTCCCCCACTACCACAAATTATGCAGTTGAGTTTCCCACATTTGGGAAATCGCAGGGGTCAGCATATCCGGAGTGCAATGGATAAGCCTCACCCTGAAAAAACCACCTTCGTGATCATGGTATCTCCCCTAGCAGGTAAGTATAACTAAAGGAAAATTTTTAAATCAATTTGTCGTGTATAATTCACTACAGTTGGTATAGTAGCAATAATGAAGGATTCCATGGATTAGAAGAAAGAAATATTTAAATGGCTTCATATGTAAAACGGGCTTTCCTTTATAGTGAGGTTGTAGGAAATATAGAGACTCCTACTTAATAAAATATTCCTAGGCTTTCTGGACAGTAGCTGTGGTCCTGACATAGATCAGAAATGTGGAAGTCATGCTCACATCCACACACCCTCACCACCCCGCATGGGTACCATTGAGAGATGGACCAAGGCTCTCTTTCTCTCTCTTCACTCCACCTAGTTAAGTCTGTGACTCAAGATGAACAGTAGCCAGCAGAGAGAATGGGCTGAGAGACCGGTACTAGCATGCTGCACTCATGAAGGGGAAGACACCACAGTTGAAACTATAGATGGAAACAGAACCTACAGGTGACTGATAGCAGTGTATTTTGGATCATTTACTGTGTCGTTTCAGGTTTTCTCATCAATTTTTCTTCTTTCTGCCTTCCAAATGGCTTCCTAATAATGTTTTAAAATTTCAGGCCTCTTACTTAAGCCTCCATCACCTGAGAATGTTTTGGGTAGGGTAATTAAGAAAGGGTGGGATCAAAAGGGTGGCTCCCTGCATAGCACGAACAGATACTGGCTGCTAACGTCCAAGATGGAGGTTTGCTGCAGTGGTGCTGGGACAATGGTGAGCACAGCTGTGGAAGGTTCCTATACAACTAGAAGAAAGGCCGGTTAATCCACCACAGAGAAATCAGCCATTAGCCTCAGTGTGGGTAATGGTTACACAACCGCTTCATGTAATATATGTTACTCAACTGTGCACCTGAAAAATGTTGAATTGACAAACATGTGATTTTCTATTTTTGTTTCCCAAAAAAGAAAAGGCTACTGTGGGGGGTTGCTTATGCACTAGAAACACCTCCCTGGTTTTCTTTGTTGGAGGATTTTTTTTTCTGCAGTCTGCCAATTAATGTTTCTCAGTACTTCGGTTGTGTCTCCTAATTCACTGTGACAGGGGTCTTGAAAGCTATCAGGACCCCTCAAAGGTAGGAAAATTGTTCTTTATTCACCTGAGGGCTCATAACAGCGGAGTGTAATAACAGCTGTGACGATGACGCAGGATGGCGACAAGGTCCCGTCTCTGGCGCTGCAGGTAGTTGGACCCCATAACATTCACGTGCACAACCAGAGGAAGAGTCGCAAACAAGAGAAGAAATTGGATTGTGCGCTGGTTGCCTGAGCGGCTGTCAGATCAGAAGGAGGACTTGGTGCCACGCTACCATGACATTTTGGCCCAGAATCTTGATCAAGCGGGAACACACTTTGGAAGAGAATTTCAAATTCTCAATGGCATTTATAATTCCTGAGGTCAATAAGGATGGATGAGTCCCTGAAATGACTGCCCTAAAAAATAAAAAATAAATCTTTGAATCCTGGTCTCAGCCTTTGCTCAAACAAGTGCTACAATGCGCCCTGAATTCACGCACTGCCCACAGTGACCTTAAAGGGCAGCATGGGCCTACCTGTGGCCAAGGCTGTAAATCGTGACGGAGGGGAAAGGCCATACGTTTAGCCTCCTATTCAGTTATCGATTCCTTTAGCACTGCTACATGACCCAAGGGCACATCATTCTTCAGGCTCGCTTCCGGCCGGCCACAGGCCCTCAGCTTCCCTTGTCATACAGACTAGGAAGTCAGCCAGCTCATGGGGTATGTTCTGGCACCTCTGGACCCTCTGTGGCCTCCTCTCCATGCGAGGATCTGAGTTGTCCTTGCTTGGTGGTCCTGAGAGACTCAGTATCTCAGCCCCGCAGAATGCCCAAACTGACCAATGCCCTTGTGTTTGCATGCTTTGATCCAGCCGTTAGGGAACCCTGCTGCCAGAGTGTTGAAGGTCCCTGGGGGTCCACCACTCCTCCATGGCAGTGAGTTTGCTCTTGCATTGAGTCATTCGGGGGGAGTTACAAAGGCTCCGTGTAAGAAATCATGTCACTGCCGTCAAGTCCACTCTGACTCGTAGCCACCCTACAGGACATCGCTGAATCACCCATGAGGGTTTCTGAGGGAGCAGGAGCTCTTCCCTGGAGTGGCTAGCTTTGTCATGGAAGACATTTCCCCTCCCATCCACATGCGAATACCATTAGAATTGACTGGATGCCAACTGTTTTTAAAGAAGATCAACAGTATCGAGAGATGTTTCTGGATCTGACATTGTATAGAAAGAAGTGCGCAGAGCACTGGGCTCCTGGGCATGGGTGTAGGGTTACTTCCAAAGTCAAAGGGGAAGGGGTGAGCAATAGACTAGTCTGTATTATCAACATTTTTACAATGATTGCTGTTTATTTTCATGAAAAACAATTTTGCAAAACGAAGATTCTAACCTCTTTTAACTGTTTTTACAAAATGAATGTGATTAGAAGGAGGCCAGGTGAAACTACATAATTTAAGTGCCTTGCCTGCCTTTTCCTAATTACTACATGAACTCATCTTAATATTGTTCCATAATAACTTTAAATATGCCCAGAAATGCTAAAGTATTTCTTGAAGTGCAATTCTCTGCTTAAAATAATGCGAGACATCACAGTAAGCGAAGTTAAACATGTTAGAATGCAAGGTGAAAATGAATAGTACTGAATTCTCAAAGGAACTTTTTTACATGCTCAAATGTACAATTGGGCAAATTAGCAAACTTCTGTGGCTTTCTTTTTGTGCATGCATCACTGAAAAGCTCTAATTTGGGAAATAGCATGAAAATAATTTTTCAGTTTGGTTCCAGAAGTCTCAACAATTGAAAATACTAATTATAAACCCATTTTAAAACAATGCTACAATTGGTTATCTTTTGTGAAACCACTTTATACTTCAAACCTTCAAAATTAACATTTGGAAAGAATCAGATGCTTTGAATAGATTCCTTCTGAAAAAACAACATAGTAACTACAGAACACATAAAACTTTCATAATTGCTAACTCTGGAATACTGCAGAACTTAAACAGCTTAGTGTTGTTAAAGAAGCACACAGCTGTCCCACTGAGAGTCATCAGGAGGTGCAGTTACGTGACTCATGAAGACAGGAATTTCCCAGCATGGATGCCTGACCTGACACACATGATTTTTCTCACTCCTTGTTCTTTACATTTGGTGGGGAATGGCTAAATTTAGTGCTTCATTTCTGAAACCTAACACTACACTTTGTAGTCTAGAGACTTCTCTTACATTCAGCAAATTCCTGAAACTTACAGTATAAAATAATCCCATGATAGCCAGACATGGCGATTTATATTTATGACTATATTAGTCACTTTTTGGAGAAATTGTGGATATTTTTGTATGCTGGCTTGGAAACACATGGATGCATTTTCCTACATCAATATCAGGAAGTTTTTCTTTGAATTAATAAGGAATTATGACCCTGCTAACTCTCTTAGTTTCTTAGTGCTGCTGTAACAGAGACATAACACTGAAGGACCGTAAAGAACAGAAATTTATTTTCTTATGGTTCTGAAGGCTAAAATTCCAAATTAGGTTGCAAGTTATGTGAATTCCTTCCCTATCAGTAGCATCAAGTGTCACTGAATTCCTAGACATGCGGACTAACTACAAAAAACAAACAACTTCACTGCCCTGGAGTCCCTGCTGACTCAGAATCACCCACTGGGCCCAGAAGAACCGCCCCTGGGGAGTTCTGAGACTGTCACTCCTCACAGGAATATCACATGGATGACCATCTTCGATGGTGGGTATGGCATTTTCTGGTGTCCATTCTGGTATCCAAAATTCCAAAGGGATTATTAGGTTCAAAATCCTCAGGATTGATTCTATTCTATTCTATTCTGTTATCTGGTATTATTTTACAATGTGACTATATTATGGTATGCTGTATTTCATTCATAGACCCATTTTGGTTGTGGCTAAGTGTCATCGCCTTAGTTCCGACTTCTAGCGACACTAAGGACAACACAAGGGAATGCTGCCCCATGCTATGCCATCTTCACACGTGCTCAGATTGGATTTGAACACATATTTACGGGCAGATAGAATTCAAGTCACTCCATAATGGCAGTGAATAACAAGTATGGGATAACAAATTGGTACTAACTTGTTCTCTCACAATAAAAATATTGGTTTTTCTATCCTCACAAGATGTGATAGGTTTTGTGCCAACTTTGCTGGGTCAGGATTCTATACTCTTTGGCAGTTAAGTCCTAGTAATCCCCCAGGCTAAGACACTCTGGAGACAAATGGGAAACCCAGAACACTTCATCGTGCTCATGTGGTACTTGTTCATGGGTCAAGAAGCAGCTATGCAAATAGACAAGGGATGTTTGGTTTAAAATCTTCATGGCTTAAAATCCAGAAAGCAGAATCTTATCTTCTCATTGGACTTATTCAGTCTGCATGCTAAGAAAATAATAAACAAATATGGATTATATAAAGAATTCAGCATCAGGATTAGAGGAAGGGTTATTAACATCCTGCAATATGCAGATGACATAATTCCGCTTGCTGACACTGAGGAAAAAGACCAAGTATAGATAGCAACTTAATGTAAAGAAAACACAAATCCTCACAATGGGATCAATGGGGAACATCCCAGTAATGGAGAACAGCTTGAAGCTGTCCAGATTTCATGTGTTTAGGTCCACAGTCAGCGTTCATGGCTGCAGCAATCAAGGAGTCAAATGAGGCATTCGACGGGGTAAATCTGCTGCACAAGAACTCTTTACATGCTGAAAAGCAAGAGGGTATTTTTGACAAATAAGAGCATCCTGATCCAAGCCGTTGTATTTTAAATCACTTCCTATGCATGTGAATATTGGGCATTGAGTAAAGAATACCAAAGAAAAAATGTTGTATTTGAATCATGGTGCTGGTGAAGAATATTGAGGATACTATGGACTACCAAAAGAACAAACAAATCTGTCTTGTAAGAATTCAGCTGGAATGGTCCTTGGAGTCGAGGATGGTGAGATTTCGTCTCCTAGACTTTGGGCATGTTCTCAGGAGGGAGCAGTCCCTGGAAAAGGTCTTCAGGCTTCATAATATAGAGAGACAGAGGAAAAGAAGATACCAGACAAAACAGATGACACAATGACTTCAACAATGGCTCAAACATGACAGCAGTTCTGAAGACAGCCCAGGACCAGGCATTGTACTATTCTGTCATCGGGTAACAATGAGTCAAAACCAACTTGATGGCCTCTAACAACAGCAATAATCCTCCATTGTGTGACCTAATATAACAGGAACTGCTATAAGCAGTCAAGCAGTTGTAAGATAAACAAGGTAGAGGGCATACCCCTTACTGAAAACACTGTTGTAATGCACTTATAACCAGATTTCCTAAGGGATGTGGCCTGCTTCATATATTAATCGACATTATAGATACCTTGCCTACTTCTTTTTTTGTTTGTTTGTGGGGTTTTTTTGCTTTTTGTTTTGTTTTGCTTTTTGGGCATCACTGCCCTCTGGTGATAGGTGTAAGAGGTCCAGCCTTGCTCCTGGAGAGCTGCTGTTGGATTTGAACCTCCAACCCTGTGCGCCGCAGTCCTGCACACAACCACTTTGCCACTGGGGCTCAGCCCCTTGCCTGCTTCTTAATGCATCTCAATCATGTATCTGATTTAATGACTTCCACTTCTTTGGGCTTATGCCATTGGCCTGCCATATTACCTACCGGCAGTCTTCAGTGATTTGCTACTGGTCAGCTAACCTTGGATTCATTCACCTCTATAGTCATCAACCTGTTGCCTTCCTGCCAATCTTGGGTTCACTTAGCTCCCAGCAGCTCTGTGTGTCAGAAGTCTTCAACCTAACATTTGGCCTACATAATTAGTACCTGCCTGGACTTGGACTTGACTACTTCAACAACTATGTGAGTCTAACAGACATGGTATATGATTGTGTTTCCAATAGGTAATTACATGTGACAGGCAAGTGCCTTGAATAAAAAATATTCACCTAGCATGCCCAATGAGGGAGAGTTGTTTCTACCATCTTGGTGCTACCAAAGGCCCCCTACTCAAACTGGATCTCACTTATAAACTAATTCTGGTTGTAATAGATTCAATGTAAATATTGAATTAAATTATAACATCTGGAAATTCATAGGCCAGTGTCTGTATCATGAAATCTTGGTAATATGGGGAACACTGTGATTACTTCTGAAGGAATGATACTGTATTTGTGCTCCAAATTTCTCAATTCCTTGCCCATTATCATGGACTTTCTGTGTTTTTACTTTCAAAAGTCACATGCATATGGCTCTCCTCAGAGGACTACCCACAAACTTCCAGAAGCTATTTTTCCTGCTTGGACATATAAAGAAAATAACTGGGAATTTCCTACCATTGACTAAATTTGTGGGGATATAAATAGAACAACAGTGTGAAGCGAGACCATCTTAGGTGTGGCCTACATGCTCATTTTATGAGATGGATCCAAGTTGAAGTCAACTTCCCTAGACCCTAGGTTATTTTCAACCTAATGTAGAGATGACGAAGGTAAAAATGGAGAAGATAGAGGTGGCAGAGGAAATGGCAGAAACAGAAGTGTAAAAGTTCCTAGCCATTTGTGGTAGTTACATAATCTGTTGCCAATTTGGGGCTTGAGAGGATGAAGAGTGAAGAGGTAGAGTCTAGTCTGTCGATTGGGTCATAGCCAGTGAGGCCTCTGGGTGGGCATGGCCTTCTCCTGAGAATTCTGGGAACTCTGGTATTTTTCCTCCTTGGAAACAAGAGACACTTCTCTCTCTCTGCTCACTTCCTTGTAGACTCTACTCACTTCCTGCGAGACATCCCTGAGGAGAAGCCACATGGACCTACCCTGATACAGCTCTAGAAACTGGAGGAGCCACATGGAGACCCCTGCCAGTGCTGAGATGCTTCCACCGCCACTGACTTTGCACCTACTGGCCTGTGATCTTCCCGCACTCAGTAACACTGCATGTGTTTTGTGAGTCTGGATATCTTTTGACCCAGAGTAAAGATGAGCAGATGATCAAGATAGGCTCGTGTGGAAGGAGCTGTATTTACTAGGTACTGTAGGATGTAATACATAGACCCAAGTCTGTCCTCCTTTCTCTCCTCAAGGAAAATTCCTACCCAAATTTAGAAGTCTATGGTTTCCAATACCATTGTCCTTTTCTATCAATGTCAAATTCTACAGGGATATTCTGTATAGAAATAGTCTCTCAGGGCTGAGCCCCAGTGGTGTAGTGGTTGTGCGCGGGACTGTGGCCCACTGGGACAGAGGTTCAATTCCAGCAGTGGGGCTGGGCCTCCTACTCCCACCACCAGAGAGCAGTGATTGCCCCCCCCCAAAAAAAATAAAGAAATAGTCTCTCTAGACTTTCAGAGGCACAATTAGTTGTCCATTCTGGAACGTTTCTCTGAATTGGTCTAGAATCGTGCTCTTTTAAGATCATTAAGATAAGTAACTATGGGGCTGAGCCCCGGTGGCGTAGTGGTGAGTACGGGACTGCGGCCCATGGGCTTGGTGGTTCAAATCTAGCAGCAGCTCTCCGGAACAAGGCTAGGTAGCTCCCATGACCACCAGAGGGCAGTGATGTGGCCCCCGCAAAATAAATTTTTTTTTTAAAGGTGAGCAACTATGCGGTCATGGGCCACTTTGAATCCCTCGTGCTCGGTGAATAGTTGGTGCGTAAATTATTGACTGAGTAAATTAATAGAAGAACCTATTAATTGAGCATTATATTTGATATCAAGTTTCTTCACCTATAAATAGACTACATTGCATGATGGAAACAGAAAGGAAGGTGTTAGGAATCTGGAATCAAAACATTGTGCTTTGAATAATCGCTCCCCTCTTATCCAACTTACAATTTTATCATTCTCACTTAGATAGCCTCTTTACAATGGCAAAATATTTAAATTTCTCACTGTAAGCTTTGCTACTAGAAAAAAATATAATTTAAAAAAGAGTACTTGAATTTTTATATAAAATTGATATTGCTGGTCCCAGAGGTGAATCCCAAGGCCTATAACTACATAAAATTTTACAACCCCTTTGAGACAAGAAAATTACTAATTTAAACTCGGTACAAAAGTGATCATTATTTAAAATGAGAAAAGATAACACAACAAATTATGAATCAAAATTAGAAAATAACAAAAGTATTTTAAAATTCAAGAAAATAATAAGATTTAAAATTTTAATTAGCTGCCAAAAAACAACTTAATTTCCTCAAGACTTTTGGATGCATAGTATTGGATCCACCTCTTTATATGACAATAACTTTGCAATGACATCGAGAGCTAGAGATATAATTCGGTCTTTTCTTTTGTACAGCTGAGAGATATGCTAAAATAGCAGTCTCAAATATTTTTAAAATCTGTTTTGACAGTAAAGCTTTGAAAATTTCGCGTTGATATTCTCAATGAGTTTTTGACATTGTGAAGCTGCTGCCATTTCTTCTGTCTTCCCCTATGTTTGGGATTTCTACTAGCGCACTTCATCTCAGTCATGTCTGAATGTGGGTTTGATTCACAATGATAAGAAATGTGACAAAATGAAACTGAAATTAAGATATACAGGCTAGGTAACCATGTGCA
>PVJH01033470.1:0-21426 GCA_004026705.1 Nesogale talazaci | reverse complement strand
AATCAATTCTTAACTCACAAACCATCTGGCCAATAAACTTTAACCCCTTTTGTATCATGGTCCATATGGAGCCTAAGGCATGCTACAAAATGGCTGGCATGTTTCTTATTGCTATTGGCTGATGCTATCCACAGAGTAAATCATCGGAAATCAAGGAAGGTGGTATTTTGAGAGGGAGTTGTAGAAAACTGTTATTCCAAGTCTTGTAACTTAGAATAGCAAGGAAGAAAGAAAGAATTTCAAAGGGATGAAACTATAAATATCACAGGCCAAACCTCATAATTTTATAGATAAGGAACTATTTGTTTCAGAGACAAAAAGCAGCTTAACCTAAGCCACAGAGAAAATGTTTGTCGTTTTGCTAGGGCCAGGGCCAAGATCTCCTGAAACCTCTGTCTTGAAAGAGACCCATTTGGGCATAGTCCTTCATGTCTGGTTGAAGGTCAGTGATATTCTTCGAAGTCATCACTTACAGATACTGGATTAGCAAAAGGTTCTCTATGTTTTAACTTGACCAAAGTGGAATTGATACTTTTATGAGGCAAAAGGGCTAAAGACAATCAATCTTTTATGGTTCCACCTGATAGTTTTTCACGAGAAACTGACAGCTTGCATAGTCTGCTTTGAAGTTAGTGCGGAAAACGTGTTTTCTTTATTGGATTGTTGCTTTATTCATGTTGTTGTTAAACGGAACCAAACTCACTGTCATCGGATCAGTTCTGACAACTGCTCTGATGGGTTTTCTAGACTGTAAATCTTTACCGGAGAAGAAAGTCTCATCTTTCTGCCCTGCTGTTGATACAGGGGGTGAAAGAGCTAGCCTGCTGTTAATAAAAACACTGGGAATATAACAGAATTTAAGTTCAGTTTGCTGGAAATACAAAATGTAATACCACCTCCAACACAACCACCATCCCACTCCCTTGCAGTACACATTCCTTTTAAGCTTAATCAGAAGGGAAGTTCTGGCTCAGGAAAGCAGTAAGCAAGGTCATTAAGACAAGCAGTCGGGCACAAAATATCCCACTGATCTAAGGAGATGGTGATCTGGTAACCCTTGGAGAAATGTAGGACGACAACATTGTGATCATTGCAAAACCTGGTCTTTTCTTTCTTTCTTTCTTTTGGGAGGGTAACATAGGTTGGGCGGGTAACTTGCTTGATTTTCACAGGATTTTTAAAGCAGTTTTGAGGTAGCAATCTCCATTCTTTCCTTCTGTCTCTTGATTGCATTATAAACTTAAGAGTTTCTCAAATTAACCTGTCTTTGGCTGAAACAGTGACAGACAATCCTGGACCCATAATATTGTTGTTAATCGCAATCGAGCTAATTACAATTTGTAGTGACCACATGTATTAGAGAGAACTTCTCCATAGGATTTTCTTGACTATAATCTTAATGAAACCAGACTGACGGGTACTGTTTTTCATGGTGCCACTTTGGAGGTCCTTTGTCCTCACCTAAGAACATTTCCTTAATCCACACCTACCCCTAAATCATCTATGAATACTCTGTACTCTTCTCATTCTATATAAAGGGAAACATACAGAAAAAGTAGAATGTTCTTCCAGTATTTTCCCAAGGCTACCAACTATGAGTGGTAGTTAATGTCCTATGGTCTTAGCAGTTGAAAGTTAAGAGAGTTCTCTCTTTATTTCACTATCATCTTCACCACTAACATCATAAATTTTCATAGCACACATAAATCTTTTTTTTGTAACCCCTAAAAATTTTCCATTTAGAAAATCTCAGAAGCTCCACAAATGGAGCATTGGAAAAAATAGAGGAATGTGTCCATGTGACAGGATACAAAATCAACAAACAAAAGTCTATAGGACTGCTATATACACTGGATAAGACCATAGAAGAGGAGACCAAAAAGGTGGTAACCTTCATAATAGCCTAGCACAAATTAAATTATCTAGGGATAAATCTGACTAAAAAAACAAAAGATATATGAGGGAAAACTACCACACACTATTACAAGAAGCTGAGTCACCTCAACACATGAAAGCATATCCCATGCTCATGGATTGAAAAACTCAATATAGTAAAGGTGTCAGTTTTGCCCAAGGCACTGTATAAGTTTAATGCAATCCTGACACAATTGCCCTCATCTTTCCTCAAAGAAATGGAAAAACTGATTACCAAATTTTATATGGAGAGGGAAGAAGTCTAAAATTACCAGAGAACTCCTAAGAAGAAGGGCAGAGTGGGAGAGCTTGCTTTACCTGACTTTAGGACATGTTATACAGCCACAGTGATCAAAACTGCATGGCATCGGTATAATGACAGAAATTCAGACCAATGGAAAAGAACTGAAAACCCAGAAATAAAATCATCAGCATAAAAGCAACTGATCTTTGATAAGCCTCCCCCACTCCAATATCAACTAAGAAACAGATACCCTCTTCAACAAGTGTTGCTGGGAAAATGGATATCCAACTGCAGAAAAATGAAGCAAGACCCTTATCTCACGCCGTGCACAAGAATAAGCTCAAGATGGATCATAAACCTCAAAGTAAAACCCCAAATTTTTAGGGCCATCAACAAGGGAATTGGGACCAACCTGAGAACTTTGTTGCAGGGAATACATAGATTATTAAAAATAGGGAAGGACGGGCTGAGCTCTGGTGATGTAGTGGTTGAGTGAGGGGCTGCGGCCCACAGATTTGGGGTTCAAATCCAGCAGCAGCTTTCCAGGAGCAAGGCTGGGCCTCCCACTTCCACCAGAGGGCAGTGATGCCAAAAAAGAAAAAGAAAAATAGGAAAGGACGCAAATACAGATGAATCACAAATTGACAGGTGGGATATATTGAACAATAAACACCCATGTATATAGAAAGAATTCACCAAGAGAGTAATAAGAGAGCCCACAGAATGGGAAAACATCTTTAGCAATGATGCATCAGAAAAGCCTTTATTACTAAAATCTATAAGAATGTGTTAACATCCAAAAAGAAAAATACTAACTGCCCACAGCTACTATGGAAATTGATTTGCCAATATCTAAAACAAATGGACATTGAGCCACCATACAACCCAAGAATCCCCCTCCTGGATATATACCCAGAAGAAGCAAGAAACAAATCATGGCTAGATATCTGTGCTCCAATGTTCACCTCAGCACAGTTCACAATTGCAAGAAGTTGGAAACAAGCCAAATTTCCATCAAAGGATGAATGGATTAAAAAACTGTGGTACATACATACGATGGAGTACTACACATCCCTGAAAAGCAGTGATGAATGAATGAAGTACATCACCACATGGGAAGAACTGGAGGAAATTATGCTAAGTGAAGTAAGTCAAGCACAAAATGCAAAAGGGGCGTAGGGAAAAAGCTACTGTATACAAACATTCCTGGGGTAAGTTCCAGGTAATATGGCAGGGGTCGAACCAAATCCAGGAATACATTATGGTAGTCAACTAGAAAGGAAGGGTGGGTGGGGGAAAGAACAACAAAAAAGAAATAGTAGTGGGGAAACAGGGCACTAACCCACCCAAGAGGAGGGTATTATTTATAGCTCCACAGGAAAAGACGATCAGACGTCAACTCAGTGCTCCAAGTTGTGAATGTCACATACTGGCATGAAGCAGGGAACCAGTTGAGAGGTCTGAGATGCCAGGCCCAATCACTACATGGACAGCTGCCCCTCCCCCAGAAAAGTTTACTTCGGAGGACAGCACTGAGAGTACAGTTCAGGGAGAGGGACATGCCTGATCAGAGCAGACAGGAGCAAATGAAGAGAGAGTGGAGCACATCCTGGTCCACAAAGCCTTGAGGACATATCCCTGCTTAGAGCAACCAATGCACAGAGAGGACCATATGGGCAGTCCCACTCTGAGACAAGACATCTCTCACTGATTCATAGCCCTTTGGAAAACAACACTGGAGACATATGGTAGGAATTGTGCCCAATCTGACCCTACAACACCCAGGCAAACACTAAGGGCATGCAATGGAACAGCCAGGGGAGCAGAGCAAGGAAGTCCCCAGGGAATACCAAGAATAGACTTTGGGGTCAAGGTGTGGCAACCCATCAGACTCCACTGGAAAACACTCCTGCTTTTTTTTGTTGCTTTGTTTTGCTCTGTCTTGTTTTTTGTGCATATTATTATCTCTGCAAGTCTATCTAGATAAAATAGGCAGAATTAACAATCTGGAGGAGAAAACAATGGGACCGAGGGTTCCTGGGGGACATGGGAGAGGGGGAGGCAGGGGAAAGGAAGTGGTGTTAACACCCATGGAGAAGGGGACAAGTGATCCAAAATTGATGGTGTAGGAGACCTGGTAGGGGTTGATCAAGGGCAGTGTAACCAAGAAGAATTACTGAAACCCAGATGAAGACTGAGCATGATAGTGGGACAAGAGGATAGTAAAATGAAATCGAGAAAAGAACTAGGAGGCTAAGGTCATTTACAGAGGTCTCAACACAGGCATGTTCACATATATATATTTGTATATGATGATGGGGAAATAGATCTATGTGCATATACTTATAGGCTTAGTATTAAGGTAGCAGATGGACATTGGGCCTCTACTAAAGTACTCCTTCAATGCAAGAACACTTTGTTCTATTAAATTGGCATTCCATGATGCTAACTTTCCCAACACGATCACTGAAGACAAAGTGGATGCATAAGCAAATATGGTGAAGAAAGTTGATGGTGCCTTGCTATCAAAAGATATAGTGTCTAGGGTTTTAAAGGCTTGAATATAAATGACAAGCCTTCTAGTTGAGAAGCAACAAAACCCTCATGGAAGAAGCACACCTGCCTGTGTGATCACAGTGTGTTGATAGGATCAAGTTATCAGGCATCAAAGAACAAAACATCATATCATTGTGAATGAGGGGAAGTGGGGAGCCAAAGCCCATCTGTTGGCAATTGGACATCCCCTTACAGATGGGTTGCGGGGAGGAGACTAATGAGTCAAGGTACAGTATAGCAATGAAGGAACATACAACTTTCCTCTAGTTCTTTGATGCTTTCTCCCCCTACTATCAGGATTCCAATTCTACCTGACGTATCTGGCTAGACCAGAAGATGCACACTGGTACAGATAAGAGCTGGAAACACAGGGAATCAGGACAGATAAATCCCTCAGGACCAATAATGAGGGTAGCAATACCCGGAGGGCAAGAGGAAGGTGAGGAATGAGGAGGAATGAATCACATGATCTATGTAAAACCCCTTCCCTGGGGAACATACAATAGAAAAGTTGGTGAAGGGAAGTGTCAGACAGTGTAAGACATGACAAAATAATAATTTATAAATTATCAAGGGTTCATGAAGGAGGGAAGTTGTAGGAGGGAAGGGAAAAATGAGGAGTTGATACCGACCTGGGCTGGTTCACCCCTCCTTAGGCAACCTGGTGGTCCTCTGTTCCTGAGAGGTCACCATATTGATGCCGAACTTAGTGTGGATACCTGACCAGCATAGCACCCTGGAGCCCAGAGCTCTTGGACCCAAGTGATCCTCCAGCCTCAGCCTCCCGGGTAGCTGGGTCTATAGGCATGTGCCACCACTCCTGGTGAGCAGTGGATACCAAGGGCTCAAGTAGAAAGAGAATGTTTTGAGAATGATGAGGGCAACCAATGTACAAATGTGCTTGACACGTAGATGCATGTATGGATTGTGGTAAGAGTTGTATGAGCTCCCAATAAAATGACTTTAAAAAGAAAATAAAATTCTCCATTTATTCATAAAGTTAGTTAACCAATTTCTTCTAGCTCCATGGGGTTGAGTACCTATTGACTTTGTTCCCACACTGCTGCCACACACTTGGCACAGTGCCAGCTCATAGGATGCACTTAATAAAGATGGTTGAACAAATAAGTGAGCGCAGAGTACTCTGCCTTATTCTTGCCCTCCCCATCCAGTCGATTGAATGTCAGCATATTTCATGTAAAAAATATCATCAGGGAAGTCATTTAAAAAATTCCATTGTATCACTGAGAGGCTCACCTGTCCCAGACCAGCCAATGACGGACTACATCAGTAGAGCAACACCAACAGATGGGGGGATGGGGCTGGAATAGAAAGACAAGAAACACACATTCTAATTGCCATCAATTCATTTAGGACTCCTCAGTCTTTATCAATTGGGTCAGGGTTAGGGCCATCTACAGCACAGTAGAAGGTGCTGTGAAGCAGATTTAGTATGGAAAGACTCCAAAGACTTTCTAGCTAACCCATAGGACCTAGCTCCATCAGAAGCCAGTCTCATTTGGGGGGAGGGGGGGCATGTAATTCTGGCCCTGGAAGGAATTCCTCTTCTGTCAATGGCCAAGGAGGGTTAAATCCTCATAGACTGACATAGATGCCACCCACCCTACCTTCATCCTAGATCAGGAGCTGGCATGCCACTATAGAGAGTAGAACATTTAGTAATTTATTTATTTGCCTAAAGTAAGGAATAGAAAGAATGTTCTTTCACTAGTTGGAATTAGGACAGTGTGACCTGGCACCTTGACTTCTTTAACTGCCTTGCAGAGTCTCATAGTCAAGATCATTATCTGCAGGTTGGGCGTGCTAGCAAGAGGAGTATGCCCCATTAACACCTCAGCAGGGATTACAGCTCTCTTTGCTTATGGAGCATGAGAAAACCAGGCCCTGCAAAGAGCTGAGATAGATGGCTTGAGAAACCAACTCATCAAACAGGACTTGGTTTAAGTAATTGGTCTTAGCCTGGGCTGACGTTGATGGTAGCAGAGCCAGATATCCTGGTTCCTCTGTCTTTTCACTGACTTCTCCAATAAGTGGTCCATGTGTGCCCCTCAAGGCCTTCTCCTTAAGCCTCTCACCTCTGACTTCTACTCTCTGTATTTCTCTCACACTGAGCCATCTCTCCTGTTGGAGCTTGGTCTGTTGTCACTTCCCACAGTGGCCTCTGTTCCCTTTAATGATTCCCTGCCACTGTCCCTGCCTCCAAAGTTCAAGTAAGGACAAGAGAAAAATATTTCATAGTCTTCTACTGTGGGGATAATCTGATGCTTGATTTATACCTGTCGCAATTACTGTGAGAGACACTGAATCCAACTCAGCCCCAAGTTTTTAAGTGGGTGGAAAATTGGGGCATCTGGGTATCAAACAGCAGCCATAAATTGTTGTCACGAAAGTCTCCTTTTATTGCCCTTCACTTTACAACTTATCAAAGGAAAGAATCATAAGGTTGGTCTAAGATCAATGAGCACTGGAAGGCTTTATGAAAAAGAACATTTGGATTTTAGGGTTTAAAAACTGTAATCAAATCTCCTGTTATTGCTGCAGGGTGCTGTGGAGTTGGCCCCCAACCTACGATGAGCCCCTGCAAAACACAACTATTGCTGCCTGTAATTGCACCATCCCAGGATCAGTTGTGGATCAGGTTGTCATGAACCCCGGGATTTTCATGGGCTACATTTTCAGAAGTGTTTGGCCAAGCTTTTTCTATTACTCCATCTTTCTCTGCAAGCTCCACTAAAACTGGTTCAACATGAAAGCACCCCACAAGCTGGCACTGAGAGATGGGTGGTGGCCACCCATGAGGTACATGGACAGACAGAGAACTCAATAGGGTCTGCTGACCAGAAAGTGAGAATGCTATCATTGAATCACCAATATCCCCTCAACAAATCTAGAATACACCAACCGTCTCATGAAGGGACATGCGTTAACATTCCCCAAATAGTCATGTTTCAGCTAAGCAGGCATTCTCAGTGTGGTCTTAGGTCCACCTGGAGGTTACCTTTTTTCCTTAGAGAACCAGGGCTCTACTGCTGCACAGCCAGAGACATGGCGACCATACCCTGCTTTCTTCCATTCTCAGAAAAGCAAGGCAATCACAAAGAAGTTTCCATTTGGGGGGTAGATCAGCATCATGATGGAATGGTTTCAGTAGCCCATCTCATTCAGACCATAAAAGATGTCCCAATAAACACACACACACAGGCTCAGTGGAAACTCCTCTGTTTAGTTGCTATTCTGGTGAGTCCCTTGATGAACATAAAGGTGTGTCTCCCAGGTTGCTTCTTGATCAGGGCCTCAATCTCTTGGCATGAGTGTTGAGTATCTTAGGTTGAGCATGAACTTCTCCTCTTCATGAAATCCAAGGATGCAAAAACAAACTAATACATTAAAGACAACATCAACAGTTCATTCTAATACTTATGAAACAGAATCCTTGACTTAAAAATCTATTTTTCCTATAAGCATGCTTTGCATACAACTTGCACATGTTAGCAAAGATCTTTTGCATGCTTAACATATTTTTGCAAAGCATACTTTGCATACAGAATCTCATTTATACAACCCTTCGAGGTGACATTTTCATCTCCACATTAAAATTGAAAGAAGACTTGGCCAAAATTAACATAGCCAGTAAGGCTAGAGACACAACTCAAAGTTCGGTTCTGGAACCACAATTGATGTCAACAACAATACCATGCCATCCTTGTTTTTTCATCTTATTCTTGGTTTTTTTTTTTCATAGAAAATTATATTTCATGCTCTTCACCATCTGAAGCTCTCTCCTCTTAAACTAAGAGCTATGTTTTTCTACTTCTTCTGTCTCTATTTCCTTTACTGGTTTCTCCTCCCTCTCTTGCACTCCTGAATGTACCCTTGAACTTAGTCCTTCTTGATACCCTTGAAAAGATAATCCATGACTCTTCAGAAAGTTCTAAGCAAAATGGCATGGAATGATGATGAAATTTCCCGTGAACTTTTAAAAATCTCCTCATATGTACTAATGGTTTCAATGAATACTTCCATAGCCCCATCAGACTGTGTCAGTCAAACAGAGACCAGGTTTCACCTTCAATGGCAAACATCAGCATCTCAGAAAGTGTCTGGCACATGATAGGTGTTACTAGGTGTTCTGTAAATATTTGCTGAGTATGTGAGCAGATGGATGGATGAATCATTGGCCTGCTGAGAACGCTCAGTTATTCGCTTCCTCTAGTCTAGATTCAGCTTTTTACTGAATATTTGCTTCTACTTTGGAGGCCCTGCTACTGTTATGAATTGGTCATAAAAATTTAGTGGTGTCGGCTGAGCCCCAGTGGCATAGTGGTTGTGCGCGGGACTGTGGCCTACTGGGACGGAGGTTCAATTCCAGCAGTGGGGCTGGGCCTCCTACCCCCACCATCGGAGAGCAGTGATGCCAAAAAAAAAAAAAATTTAGTGGTGTCAGTGAGGGTTTCAACAATTGTGTCTTATTAGTTGGACTGGGTAATTTCTCACTAAAGAGGCAGCTCAATTACCAGGATGGATCACAATCCCACAGAGAATTCCAGCAGCCAGATTCCCTTCAGCCATGTGCATTTGGGGTCTTTTTGGAGAATCCCACTGTGGCAATAGGGTTAACGTCAATCTGCAACGTAGGCCTAGATGAAGAAGAGGCCTTTAGTCTAGAGATGACAGCATTACCACAGTCATTTGGACAAATGCATCCTAGAGTTGAGTGCCCAAAGAGATTTAGCTTCAGGTCAAGTTCAGGCATGGAAAAATAATGAACTCATCATTCTCAAGAGGCATGATCCTATCAGGGCCCTCAGATCTCGCTCTCAGTTCGCTCCTCCTGCTGTGCCTCCTTAAATATTCCCGTAAAATTTGGCCATGAATGCCAGAGTGGTGGCCATCCTTAGTTCATATGGGTGTGGCCCACTGAAGACTTGTACTGTCTGAAATAATTAATCAATGACTTCTTGAGGGAGAGCATAACAAAGAGAGATGCAAAGGCTGCGTGGCATCTACGAACTGAGTCATTCTGTTCCCTTGGTGGTGTGCTCTTTCATTAACATGGCATTTAAAGATTTTTCTTACTTCATGTTTGCTGTCATATGTCCATCTTCCCTCCACCAGCCCCCATAAACAGATATGATTCTCACCCCCCAGCGCTCCCCCCTACACACACACACACACTTTTTTTTTAACCCTGCTCCTTCCAAACCCTGAGAGGCCAGCCAATCTGCATACATTTTCATCTTGACCTGCTTCTTCTGTCCGTACAAAATGGGTGTCCAGGGAATATAGCTCAGTGGTAGAGCATCTGACTGCAAAATGGGTGTCCAGATTCATTACCTGAAGCTCCTTCCATTGGAGTTTCTATAATTTCCTCTTGCTATCATTCAAGGTTGCTTACACGAAAATGTAGTGGAGATGTTGGTCATTTCCAGTTTACACCCACAGCACGCATGGACTACTTTATGAGCCCAACCTAAGCTTTATCCTCCGCTGTCATGTGAGGCTCAACTAGGAGCACTGGTGGCCTCATGGTTACGTGCTGGCCTGTGATCCACAAAGGCAGCCAGCTCTGTGGGAGAAAGAACTTTCTCTTAGGATGAACAGTCTTAGCATCTCCCAGGGGGTGTTCTGCTCTATTCCAGAGTCACGAGGATGTTGGCATCAACTCAAAAGCAGCGAGTGAGTTTTGGGAGACATTTGGTTTTAAGGGTTCCCTGACATGGCTGTAAATGAGAACAGAGGGAGGGGTGTTGGAGCAAAAACATGAAGTGGGAGGGAAGCTAGGGCTGTCTGCTATCACAGCTTGCCTGTGACTTCTGGTCCAGCCCATGTTCAACCTGCAGGGATTATTCCCATCTTATGAGGAACTGTTTCTGGCTATCTCTGAACTATGGCTCATGAAGTCTGACAAAGGACCAGATGCACAGTCTCTCCGGGTCCCAGGGTCATGTTCCATGCCTGTTAGGGTCAAATTGCACATGTGGATGTTTCACTTTCTTTCTGTTTTCTTGTTTTCTTTCTGCCTCTCTTTGATTTCATTTTAGGACAGTGTCGTCTTATTGGGGGTCCTGGACTTTTATTCACCTTGGGTTGTGTTGAGGCCTGGACTGTTGAAAGATATTGCCTAGGATGAAAGGGAGGATGGAGGCTCAGGGGAGTAAAAGACCACAGACGATTTTCCATTCAACAACATAACAAGGTTTTTCAAAAGACAAAAATAATGCCCCACTAAAGAGAGTATGACCTTGTTCCAGAAGCCCAGAGCCCTACTGAGGGCTGCCTTCCCAGTAGGCACTTTGAATGGCATCTTTCCCACCTCAGAGACTTATATAGTGCAGGGTCTTTGGGATTGTCTAAGTCAACCTGTACCATGGCAAAGCTCTTGCTTTTGGTTTCATCCAAAGTTTGTAGCTTCTTTAGGCACCCATTGTACAGGCTGGAGCAGTATTTCCAACTATGGCACATGCTATCTGCAGAATCTAAAGTGCTTTACAATGCACTGTGGTTTTTTCTTCAGCATGGAAATGCAAAATGTAAAGAAATTGTGTTGTACCTGTGTCTTGGTTATCTAACCCAGCTATAAGAGAAAGATCACACACAAGTGGGTCACCTTAACAAAGAAGTGCTTTTTTCTTTTGCAAGCAAAATGGTTAGGAGTCCAAATTCAGAGCACCAGCCCTAGGGGAAAGCATTCTTTCTCTGTGTTGGCTCACAGTTTGGCAGGAAGGTCTTGTTCCTTCTCAATATCTGGGGGACCAGCATCCCTTGACAAGTGCCATGTGTGTTGGCAACAATCTTCCCATGGCTTCTAAAGAAGGGACCCTGGCATCAAATCATGTGCTCTACCCCAGGCACTTGTTTCTTGGTAGTCAGGTCCCACTTTCTCTGGTCACTTCTCTCTCCTTTGGTATTTTGTAAGATAAATGGTGATGCAGCTCACAGCCCATCACACAGAGGTCAGACATGCCTCCACCCTCTTTTCTCTGTCCAGTTCTGACATAAACTATGTCTCCCATGGCACTCCACTTCTCTGCTGAGAATACACTTCAATGATTGCACAGAAGTCCCAGTCAATATTCATAATTATGGGGGTTATTAGAAAGCTAATAGGCTACAGTTCCAGATCAGAGATACTAAGGGGACAGTTCTTTGTTCTGAGTGCCTCTTTGCAGCCTTGCCTGAAGACACACCTCTCTCTAGCTGCTGGCCTTAGCCTCTTAGCCTCTGCCTTCCTCACTCAAGTTCCTTCAGCACTGCAGATAAATGCCCAAAAGATACTGAGGCAGTTAAAGTTTATTGTGCCAACCTGGCCGATAAACACTTCTGGGGTTAGTTGAAAGGGAGAGAGATAAATGGCTCAGTGAGTCTCGCCTTACTAGTTCTCTGGTTTCTTGCTTTCTGATGCTCACACCACAATGCAGCTGCCTTAGCCAGTTCCCTACTTCAGCTTGCAAGGCTCACTTCCTGCAAGACATCTACTTCATCTTTGATGACTTCTAATTTCCCTTGATACTGAATGCAGGATGCTCGCAGGCCAGTGACTTGGGGATCCAGTAAGCATCTCAGTGCTGGCAAGGGCCTCCATGTGGCTTCTTCAGCTCCAGGGGTCAGGCTCCATCAGCCTCTCTCCTTGTTTCTTCTCCAGAGGGATATCTCTTGGAGAGTGAGCAGAGAGAGTGTGTGGCTCTCACCTCCAAGGAGAGATAACAGGAATTTCCAGAATCCTCAGAAAAGACCATGCCTGGCACAGAGGCCTCATTGGTTATGACCTGATTGACAACCTAAACTCCATCCCTTCACTCTGAATTCCTAAATTGACACCAGATGGTGTAACTACCACAGTTAGAGATTAAAGGATAGTTCCTGATATCTAGTCAGTCAATATTCTGAAGCTGACCTAAGACATAAACAACATTGTTGTTCTGTTGGCTTGCTCATGAACAAGTTGTTTCCTGTGTACCCTTAAATCTGATTTAATGTAAAACATCGATATGTGACTCCCTAAGGTATAAATTCCAGAGCCAAAGGTATATATTCTCGATTTATTCTGATTTCAAACAGGGCACCATCTAAATAAACATTTCTCTTTCTTCCTCTGACTTGCAGTTGGTAAATTGACTACACTGCTTCAAGATAAAATACCTGCATTTCAGGTGACACCACTAATTACCCAGAAACTGCCACTACCTACCACTAAACTACCAGGAACTACCCCAAAGAAAGGTGTGAACACCTGCTTCTGAAAGATGACAACCATGAAAACCGTGGAGCAGAATTCTACTGACACTCATCAGGGCCTCAAGAATCATGTTTATTTAACAGCAATTGGTGGGTGTAACATGGTTGCCCTGAACTTTGTTGAACATTATTTCCCTGTCCCTGCTTCAACCAAAGACAGATACCAGGTTGATTGGCAAATTCTGCAAATGCAAGACAGAAGCAAACAGTGGGGTTTGCTACCTCCAAACTGCTTTTTTTAAAAAAGTGATTTTTGCATTCAGTAAAAATCGTGAAAGCTATCTACCCTAAACTGTGTGACAAAACAAGCCTTGCAATGCTTACAGGAAGCAATTGCCTGTACCTATATGTCTCGGGGTGGGGTGGGGAGGCCAAGGGAGGCGATCAGACCATCTTTGGAGCATCATATTCCATTATTTATCTCAATGAGGGCTCTTCTGCACCTGGCTACTTATCTTTATGGTCCTGCTTAGCACCGTCCTGTGTCCCAGCATCCTCACTATTTAAGTCTGAAAGGAATTTTTGCTACAGGTGAGGGGGCACTGACATTTTTTTTTATTGCCAACAAACTGAAACTTTTTTCATTATTAAATCTACAACTGAATCTGGAAAATGTTACATTTCTAGTATTTTTGATTACCAGCAGGCTAATAGGCCAATTCTTTTAACCTCCCCCCACCTCAACAGAGAAAATGTCCCATAACACAAAGCTAGAGAAATAGGTATCATGAGAGCGTGATAACCAGAAACCAGAGCAGATTAAAAGACTAGAACAAAACCGGATGGATGTTTCGAGACAGAGAAGAAAAGGAAATCAGAAAAATTTCAGAAAAGATGTAAGAAGGCAGAAGGTAGAATTGCCAGAAGATGAACTAATCAATGGCTCAAATCCACGTGCTGCTGCAGGGGAGAAAGAGGAGTAGGAATTCGCTCCTTGGCTGTGAGCGTGGATTACTAAAGAGTACGTGTGCAGAAAGAATTTTTAAAGGAATATCAGGAACATCCCAGTCCCACGGTGTTAAAGTACTAACAAAAACTATGGGTGTTAATAGATTATTTGCCATATTGAACACTTGGTACACCATAAAGTTTTTATTTCATATTCAAACTATAGGTGGTGAGTTGTTTCTTAAGTAAATAGAGAAAATTCCTAAAGAATGTTTGAATTGCATTGAGTGATTGAAGATTAACCGAAGTAGTTAAGGCTTGGGTTAAAATCATACTTATTTGTAAGCCTGGTGAGTCATAATCATTGTAAAAACTAAATGGTAATTCCTACAAAGTTACCTAGGGCAAAAATATTATCTTTATAATGCCAGCGTTCACAATGAGAGAGAATTTAACAATGCCATTCTTGGCTGAGAACAGACACCAGCAACTTGAAGTAAGAATTCAGAAGTAATAATTTTCTTTTTTTTTTCTGGAGAAGAGGCAAAGGGGACAGCCACAGGTTCTGCACTTTAGGAAGATGAAGGAAAAGAATATCTTCAGAGTGTTTCCTTGAAGCACATATATTCCTTCCTGACCTGGCATTGATGAATGTAGATGAACATGAGTCCATTCATTTGCTGTCTTATAAGATTACTAGTTAGAGACAATATACAGTTAAAATTAACTGCACAAATTGCTTAAAAATGGGGGGAGATTTAGAGGGCAGAATTATATCTGATATCTCTGTAGAATGAATGGGCATGAAAGTGCCATTTGACTATATTGCTTCACGCAAAACCCTTAGAAATGTGAATGTAAACCAATGAACATATGTGATGGAGGTAATCAGGATCCCCCTATGCATGAAGATTGAAATGAGGCTGAGCCCCAGTGGCATAGTGGTTGAGTGCGGGACTGCAGGCCACTGGCTTGGCAGTTCAAATCCATCAACAGCTCTCCAGGAGCAAGGCTGGGCCTCCCACTCCCACCAGGTGGCAGTGATGCGCCCCCCAAAAGAAAATTTAAAAAAAAGAATGAAATGAAAAGGGCAGAAATGTGCAAAATTTTCAGTTTGTATAGATTGTTCTTGAAAATTATAGAGGGAGATAAAGGAATAGTTGCTCCCTTAATAATATCCCTCACAGTGCTATGGGTTAGGTATTTGGCTGTTAACTTGAAGATTCACAATTCAAACCCACAAGCCACTTCCTGTTTAGAAAAATGAGGCTATATGCTCTTTTAAAGATTTACAGTCTAGGAAACCCTAGTAGGGGCCCTAGGAGTCGGAATCAATTTTATGGTCGCGGGATTGATGCCTTTTAGGGGAGAGTTAAATACTCCCTAATATTGTAACATTTGTCCACTTAATCGTTTCTGAATGTCGTAAATAGATATATGCAGCTTTACCAAAAATCCATTGAGAATACACCTGTGACAGTGACATAAAAAATAAAAGCAGTTATCAACTTTAAAACAGAGAATGCCAAATACATGATGTAAATTCTTCGAGATGCCAAACTCCATAAATCAAAGGAGGGCTTGAGAGGGAAACACAACCTTTAGAAATGTATAGACCTAGATGGATAACATATCAAGAAATAATAGCCTTACATTTTGATATTTTTGCTTAATAAAGGGTTCTATGATTTTCGTAGTCATACTTTTTGAGTTAACCTTGTAGATAGGACATGATTCTGGCTCATCAAACACTTAGATTCCATAGGCAGGTGATGATAACAGATCACAAAACTATTAAGGAGATGATTAAAATTTTTATGCAATTATCACTCAAAAGTACTTTTAATGAATAAAGTGATCAATCATTTGCTCATATAAAATTCATAGACATTGACATTCAAAAAAGATATCAAATAAACTTTGACTTGCCAAAATCTTGTCATCCTAGCTTTCCAAACTTATCCCTTTTATTGATTCATTTAATAATAAACTCTTTTTGTCCTGGTGGCATCATGTCCTGGTGCCTGCAAACAGATAGGGCTGCAGTTCAAAACCCCCTGTCAATCTGTGGGAAAATGATGAGGCTGTCTGCTTTCATAAAGAGTTACAATCTCATCAAATCCCTGGACAGTGAGACACTGTCCAAAACAGTAGCTCTGAGAGGATATGAACCTGATGGCAGTGTGTTTTCTTAAGTAATATTCTCTACTTGATCCCTAGCAATGGCTATCTAAAACTCACAGACAAAATTCATTATCAAAAGATTTATTAAGGAAGGTAACAAGTCGTCATGCCAGTGAGAAATGTTAAGGGTTCTTCATCAGGATATGGTTCAAAGTTCTTTCCGGTCTGCTAAATAAATGGCCATCTGCTGTAAACCTCAACCGGAAGACATTCTGCTCAAGCTTCTGGATCAGCAAACCCAACTTCCTGAATTCCGTGCCCGGAGGCACCCCACTCCACAAATAAGCCTCCTGCACAAAAGCACTCAGCTTTTCTGACTCCGTGGGAAGCCCATAGCTCTGTTTCAGCGTCTGGCTCCTGATTCTGCTGCTGTTCCTCTGATGCAGCTGTCTTCTGGATCCAGGAGGTTCATTGCACAGGAATCTCAAGTCCAGAGAACGCACTGCACTTCTGGCTCTTGCGGGTAATGAGATCCTTTAGACTTCTCAGAGGGCTCATTTTATCGCCAGCAGATAGCACTGCAGGAAATCCTATTTGTAATGACTCACAGATGATCCCTACCAGTATATTTTCCAATCTTCTTCCTAGACCCAGGTGGGGAAAGGTCGTTAGGTGGGAGCCAGAGACTTCGGTTAGAAAAACCACATTAAATAATTCACTGCCCCTGCACCGTGAATTTCATTTATGTAGATATTTCAAAGGTAATGTTAAAAAAAGGCTAACAGTTACAATAGCTCGTAGTAACTAGAAAAAAGTGATACATTTACATGTTTTTCAAAACATCCAATAAATAAAGGATGGAAAAATAATAAAACACAAGATTCCAACTGCAAAGATCTTGTCATTGTTCATGTGATCTTGCTCAGTGGTCTTATGCTTCTGGCCAGCAGAGTGTGTGAACTTCAATTCTAGTCCTTCAGTGAGATGTGGGATGACAATTCCGAAGGTATTTCATTGTCTTCAATTGGGCTGAATGAATCAAGACTTAAGCATTTCAAAGATTTAACTGCACAAGGATTAGTTAAAAGCGCTAGGTTAATTCCTCTCCAACAAATAATTAATAAATCTTTCTGTTAATGTCTTTTCCAATATACATGCATCTCTTGAGTTTATGTCAAGAGGGCGCTTTATGGACAAATCTAGCTTATTAAAAGCCTCTTTGACTTTGGCATAATAGTATTCAATTAAAGACTGACAACACTTCAATAAATCAACATGTGCAATAGTAGCCCAATCTGAATAATGTAAAAGAGAAGTATCAGTCTCCCAATGTCAAGGTTATGGGATCCAAATGGAGTGGACTTTTAATTTAAAGTTCTAAAGGAAGGACTTTACTTCGAGGCAAATTTTTTTAAAAAAGAAAAGAACTTGGTTAATTAGTTTTTGTGTTTTTACCAGATCAGGAGATTGGGAATGGAAGCAACATCATCACACATCAATGCAGTCACTGGTATATGGGAAAAGTGTAATGCTTGGGATCTATAAAATATTCGTAGTCTTCTTTTTGGTTAGTTGAGAAGTCCTTGTAAAGGCAATTAATTATCCAGGGGGGTCTCCTGTTAGTCTTTTTTGGGGAGCTACATTGTCCTGGTAGAGCCAAACAATCATGGATTGCATACTCTTGGTTTGTGATGGGAAGAATAACTAAATTTAAATGAGTCAGTTAGAGGCCTAATGTTGGTTGGCATCTAAAAGAAAACCCTCATAAGTGATAAATTGGCCAGCTGATAAATGCTATGAACTAGTAAAGCTAAATAGGGTAGACACAGCAGGTGACACTGAAGTATGTAGGAAATTTCCAAGGACAATGTCTGTAATAGATTCAACAAATTTGGCAGGGGTGGCCACTGCTCAGAGGCAAGGGAAGATAGCCTTTAGATACTGGATAGAGCTGGTGGCTTCAAATCCATGATCTGCTCCTAGGGAAAAAGATAAGACTTCCTACTTCCATAGATGATCACAAGCTCAGAAACACACAGGAGCAGTCCTACTCTATCCTGTAGACATAGTGCTCATATTACTATGAGAAAGAATCTACTGATGACGATAAGTTTTTTTTTGTTTTTTGTATAGCTTGAAAATAATTAGAAGTAAATTGAATGAGGGCTGAGCCCCGGTGGCGTAGTAGTTGTGCGCGGGACTGCGGCCCACTGGGACAGAGGTTCAATTCCAGCAGTGGGGCTGCGCCTCCTACTCCCACCACCAGACAGCAGTGATGCCCCCCCCCCAAAAAAAAAAGAAGTAAATTGAATGAAATGTGATTCTGATGACTTTAAATACTAGCATAAAGGCTAAGGTAATAAAGAAAAAGTTGGAAATCAAATTAGGCAATAACGACACAATCCTAACAATCCACATATTTATTTCTTTGTTTGGGGACTGAGAAAGTTAACATGGCAGATTTACTCTTGGGATTTATAGAGACAATTTTGTCATAAATGGAATGGCTTTGAGTATTTAAGCCTGGGTTGAGCTAGCTGTCATTTGTCCCTAGATAAGTCATTCTAAACCTTCCTAATCCTTTAATACAGCTCTTCATGTTGTGCTCACCCCCCCCAACCGTAAAATTATTTACATTGCTACTTCATAACTATAATGTTGCTACTCTTATGAATTGGGTGACCCCTGTGCGAGAGTCATTCGACCCCCAAAGGGGTCTTGACCCACAGGTTGAGAATCACTGCCCTAAAAGCTTTGTGTCCTCCTGTGGTCAAATGTTCAAGGAAAAGAAAGCTGTCTTCCAAGCAAGTCCAATTGTCAGAGTAGTGTTGTCTGTATATTATAGGCAGGTAAAATTGTTTGCAAATTATAAAGGCTACAAGTCAACATGTAAAATTTAAGGAATCCATAAGCCTTGATGTAATACAGCCCAAGTAAACCATTGTCTCTCCCATGTACAGAAAAGTAAATATTAAAAAATAATAATAAAAATAAACTTTTAAAGTAAATATTGTAAACATTATGGTAAAAATACTGGAAAAGGTATTAGACAGATCTCTTATAGTAAAAATGGGTAGCCTCTGATAGGACATTAGAAAGCAATAAATGAGGATTAGGAATGATGGGAAGTCTGGGCATGAGTCTTGAACAAACTCCAGCTTTGATTGTTAGGCTTCTCAACGGAGAGGCCAGGGTATTGCATGGATCAGGGAAGACAAGGGGTTATGAAATTTCTAGAAAGAAAGTATTTTATTATACTACAATATACCTGAACTAAACAATTGCTGTAATTATATGTGGTTTTCTCTTTTATTTATTTATGAGTTTTTTGGCTTTTTTTTTTTTTTTTTTGCATCTTAGGACTTTTGTCCATCAATTTGAGGATTGGGGGAGAATGTATTTGATATGACACCCAAAAGTGATTTTGCCACATTTCTAAATTTACTGCACCAGTTATCTTAGGGTCAATGATTAATGATTGCTATAAGATTTTCCAACCAACCTGTCCCATCCATAATTGAGCTCCCCGTCTCAACCAACATATATATATATATATATATATATATACACACACACACACACACACACTGATATCTAAATAGGGTCACTCAGACTCATAAGTTTCAAAAAATTATTCTCTTATAAAATTTTGAGTATCTTTGTAAAGACTGGTAAGTTCTTTTACTCACGTGGGAAGTTCTGTCTGGGGCCAAGAAGCAAACATAGCCTACAGGAGTTGATCGCTGTCTTCTGGGAGTCTAAATGAAAGGACCTTGCATTTAAAGGCTTATCTTCCTTTCCCCCCACCTCTTTAAGGTAGAAAGGAAGTTCAGATATATCATTAATAAAGGAAGGGGATAAAGATAACTTGGGCTGGCAATGGAGCAGAAGAAAGTTTTGAAGTCATGACATCAGATGGCACCAGAACAGTAGGTATTATAACATTGCTTTGTTATTTTTTAACTTGCTTGTTTAATTTAGAAGAGAAAACTTGTTAATATGCTATCTTATTGTCTTGCTGCAATTTTATGCAATTAGTAATGCATTCCATTGAATCCGTTTTATTTGAGAACTTTTAAAAAAATAATTTTCAGAGGGCTAGTACAACTCTTATCACAATCCATCCATCCATCCATGTGTCAAGCATATTTGTGCATTTGTTGCCATCATCATTCTCAAAACATTTTCTTTCAACTTGAGCCCTTGATATCAGATCCTCATTTCCTCCCTCCCTCCCACTCTCCTCCCTCATGAACCCTTGATGATTTGTAAATTATTATTATTTTTGTCATATCTTACACTATCTGATGTCTTCTTTCACCCACTTTTCTGTTGTCCATCCCTCAGGAGGGGGCTCTATGGAAATCCTTGTAATTGGTTCCTCCTTTCTACCCCACCTTCCCTCCACCCTCTCAGTGTCGCCACTCTCACCACTGGACCTGAGGGATTCATCTGTTCTGAATTCCCTGTGTTTCCAGTTCCTATCTGTACCAGTATACATCCTCTGGTCTTGTCAGATTTGTAAGTTTGAATAGGGATCATGAGAGTTGGGGCGGGGGGGGGGCAGGTAGCATTAAAGAACTAGAAGAAGAAAGTTGTATGTTTCGTCGTTGCTATGCCTCACCCTGACTGACTTGTCTCTTCCCCAAGACACTTCTGTAAGAGGATGTCCAATTGCCTACAGATGGGCTTTGGGTCCCCAATCTGCACTCCCCCTCATTCACAATGATATGATTTTTTGTTCTTTGATGCCTGATACCTGATTCGTTCAATACCTCATGACCACACAGACTGGTGTGCTTCTTCCAAGTGGGCTTTGTTGTTTCTCAGCTAGATGGTTGCTTGTTTATTCTCAAGCCTTTAAGACCCAGGTGTTACATCTTTTGATAGCAGGGCACCATCAGCGTTCTTCACCACATTTGCTTATATACCTATTTTGTCTTCAGTGATTCTGTTGGGAAGGTGAGCATCATGGAATGCCGATTTAATAGAACAAAGTGTTCTCGCATTGAGGCAGTACTTGAGTGGAGGTCCAAAGTCCATCTGCTACCTAACACCAAACCTATAAATATATGTACATAGATGTATTTCTCCATCATCATATATACATATATTTACACATGTAAATGCCTCTATTTAGACCTCTATAAGAACCTTTAATTTCTACTTTAGGCTGTTAAAAAGTTAATTCAGTGAGGTCAAATGATCCCTTAGGTAGCAACTGGTGTTCTGAATGATCTCTAGTTAGGATATTTCAACCGATTGAACATGAGCATATTAATGAGACCAAAGTATTTATTCAAATAATGATTGGGCATCCCAGAGAGAAGCTGTCTGTCCTCAGATTTGGCATTCATCATTTTTCTTGTCAGAAGACATAAACATGCTCACAGAAAAAAAATTGAAAGTAGAATGCTGCCTTCAGTTTTTCAGAGATTCACCAT
>PVJH01033469.1:0-21542 GCA_004026705.1 Nesogale talazaci | reverse complement strand
GACAGCATGAATGTTTACTGTATATGAGCTTGCCATACAGAAAGCACAGGAATCAAATCAATGACAGCTGTGGGGAGAAATGATGGTAAGAGTCAACCATATCACTAGCCCAAACAAGTTCAGGGCTAAATGTAGAATAAATTTTGCCCATATGCAAGTTCAGTTGAAGAAAATTGGAATAAATCCACAAGAGCCGAAAGTATGACCTTGAGTATATGCCATGTGAATTTAGAAGGCATCTCAAGAACATATTTTATGCTCTGTACATAAATGATCAGGTGAGTTGTAGAGTGACATCAATAACATCATGCCTGAAGAAAGCAAAAGGATGTTAAAAAGAAAGACAGGACCAAAGTGGACATCAGAAGAAAATCTGTCCTAAAACATAGAATACTTTAAACTAATGGAATAAATACTGAAGTTGAAAAATTGAAGAGAAAATGATAAAAGGTAGCTCAAGAAGACAAGTTGTAATGAAATGGGATAAGACCTGGAGTTAGAAAATCAAAAGAGAAGAACAATTTTGACTTTTCTTAAGCAGAAAGTGTTGAAGAAAAACGTCAACCCTTAAGTTACAATACTGAGAGATTCTATGGGCAAAATGTTAAACAATTCAGGAAGTATCAAACTAATATGAAAGGAGCACACAAAATCACAGTACCAACAAAACAAAACGGGCAGACATTGACCCATTTCAAGAGGTAGAAGATGATCAGGAAACTATTCTATTGAAGAAAGAAGTCCAAGTTGCACTGAAGGCATTGGCAAAAAGCAGGGCTCCAGGAATTGATAGAATAGCCGTTCAAATGTCTTAACAAGCTGTTGCAGCACTGTGAGCACTAATTACTCTGTGCCAGGAAATTTGGAAGTCAACTAGTTGACCCATCAACTGGAGGAGATCCATATCTCTATCTCTTCCAAAGAAAGGTGACCCAAGAGAATGCGGAATAAGGAAGACCAGAGATGAACTGATGCATTTGAATAATGCTGTTGGGGAAGCACATGGAAAGTGCTCTGGACTGCCAGAACAACAAACAAATCTATGTTGGAGGAAGTAGAAACAGAATGTTCAATAGAAACATGGATGCTGAGCCTTTGCCTCATGTACTTTGCATATGCTCTCAGGAGAGTTCAGTCTTTGGAAAAGGACATCCTGTTTGGTGAAAGAGAGGGTCAGGGAAAAAGAATACCCTTGACATGATGTGTGTCAAGATGGGTGCTACTTGATATAATGGCCGCCACAGCGAGCTTATATAGAACAACAGCAAAGGACCAGCCAGTGTTTCATTCTGGTGGTGATAAGGTTCTCCTGGGTCAGAACCAACTGGGTAGTTCCTAGCAAGAAAAAAAATGGCTAAGAAAAACCCAGTTTACTTCTGTAAAGATTCACGACCTTGAAAACTCTATGAAGCAGATCTACTCTGTCCCAGAAGGTGGCTGGGATTTAGCGTCAACTCAACAGCCACCATAATGGTTTACGATGTTGACTTTTTTTCCTGTGCCTGTTGACCATTTGAATAGCCTCTCTGTTTAACTATCTATGTAAATCCTCTGACCAATTTTTATTGGGTTGTTTGTCTTTTTTGCTGTTAAGTTGTAGAAGCTTTGTATGTGTTCTGAATATTAGAAATGGGTTGGATGTATGGTTCTCTACATTTTTCTATCTGTCCATTGTTGTTTGAGGCTGAAATATCTAGAGAAGCCAAAACAATAATGCTTATATGTATATGTTGAATTGCTTACCAAGAAAATGGCTCACAAAATAAGTAGGCAAGTTTAGTTCTGTGGGTCAGATATGAAGCCTAAGGCTTATTTTGACTTATGTAGTTGCTAGGGCTGATGCATTCAAGATAGGAAGGAAGACAACTGGATTGTGGTTGCAGAAGCAAAAGAACCTAAAGTTGGCAGGTCAGATGGAAGGCCACTAACTACTTCCAAGGTCAGCAGGCAAAATGCCAGGTTGTTAGTTCAAGTCCAAAGAACCAGCAACAAGTCAAATGCAGGATCAAGGTCATCTACCCCAAAACAAGCAAGTTTTTTCACAAGGTTCCTTTATATTGGAAGCAATCCATATGCCTAAGAAAATGTCCCTTCTGTGAACTGAGTGAGGGTGTTGCATCCCACCCTAATCTTCTTACAACTTATTGGGTACTCGTGGGATATCATATTACTGAGGTGTTTACCTTGTATTAGATTGTATCATGGTTGTTTGTTTTTACTGCCAAATCACTGAGAATCCGGGTCCAGCAAAATTACCATAAAATATTAACTATTATAGCTACTTTTCTATTTATTTTTACTTTTAAAATAAAGTCCTTTGATGAACAGAAGTGTTAGATTTCTATGAGATCCCATTTGTTTTGTGTTTTACTGCTCATGTTTTTGTTATCCTATCTAATAACCCTCCATGAAAAATTAGCTACCACTGCCATACTCCTACATTTTCTTCTAGGATTTTGATAGCTTCAATTTTCTCATTCAGGTCACTCCTTAACTTGTAATTGGGTTTTGTGTATGGTATGAGGCATGAATCCTGATTCATTCTTCTGCATGAGAAAGATTTCTCCAGCACTCCATAGTTCGCCATATTTAAAACAAAACAAAACAAAAGTATTTTCTTGCTTACTTGCAGCCACAATACATTCAGAGGAAATGTAAGTCTGTATCCATGCTAATTGATTTAAAGAAATGGAAGCTTCTTGCTTGCAAAACTTGTGGTTTTTCTGAAGTCTCTTAAAAACATTAGAAAAATCAAAAGGGGAAAAAGGAAAGCTTTCCTTTCTTTTATATGTTTACTAGCATCTCTTGAATCATTCAGAGTTTCTGACAAGTGGTTTAGTGGCGGAGTCGGTCATTGCTCTTATCCTGGCTTAGGGCTTTTGGCTATTTGTGTTGGGGGACTCTCTGCTCTCTCTCCTGCCCTTGACTTGAATTAAATCATGAGAATAGTAGCTGTGGAGTCAATGTCAACTCATACTTATTTCCCACATGTCAGAGTAGAATTGGGTCTTCAATGGCTGATTTTGGAGTGTATGTCAGCAGATCTTTCCTCCCATTCACCTCTGAGTGCACTGGAACCCCCATCCTTTTGGATAGCACCCCAACACATGAGTTATCTGTACTTCTCAGGACGTCCAAATTGAATCATAGTAGGCTGAAAAGCAAGGAAAAAGAGAGGCATGTAACATCTTCATGTTTCACCTTCCTTACTTATGAAATGAGACTCACGTGGTGTGAGCCATCAAACACATGACAACTCATAGAGACCGTATGGGGCAGACTTCCACTGCCCTGGGGATTCCAAACCTGTAGCACACACAGAATAGATTGCCAGGCCCCGGTAGGTTTGAACCTTGGACCTTTTGGTTAGTAACAGCGTGCTTAACCTTTGTATCATCAGGGCTCTTCTGAGGCTAATGTATGTGCTTTTTCTTGCCTATTTCTCAAGGGGGTATGTGGATCAGGGGTTTCTGCAAAAGCAATCTTAAAGGCGTGCATCCCTGCATTGACGCAATACAAGAGTTTATTATCACAGGCAGCTGCAATTAGCAATTTGCAGGAATAGAAAATGCTTATGGTACTTTACTAGGGATTACTAGAAATAACCTTTGAACCAGGAAACCTGCAGAGGTTATCTGTGCACTTCTCAATATTACAATTGACTCCCCATTTGTTCCTTTTGTTTGCTACAGAGCGGTCCCTTTAAGAAATGGGTTCGTGATTTCTGGATTGCCTTAGACCTTCACCACTGCCTGGGGAGTGTCCGGAGAGTGTCAGAGAGGTCCCTTTACCCATGCTGCCCTGCTGAAATACTTGGCGGGTGCATGTTTTTAGATTGCGGTGTATTTCCAAAATACGCCATAGTGTAGTGGGGATTCCATCTGGGAGTGTAGCTATTGATCTAGTTAGTGTGTTTAAATATATTATTAGGTTGCATATGGATTCAACCATGCTGGAGTCCCAAGGACGGAATCTGCAGCTTTGTTTTCCCACTGTTTGCCATCCCAGTGCTTTGCAAGCTCTCAGTCCATTGGCATTTCCTTGGCTCCCTGTGGCTACTGTAGCTGGAGCTGTGCTTGGCTTTGACCTGAGGTGACTAATCATTAACTCTGTGGGGTAGATTATCATTTTATGTTAATAGCATTGCTGGGGGCTCTGCGATGCCTCCATGCGATAAGACCTTCTGAAGCTGTTCTCCTTGGGGGGCTCCCAGGAGCCCAGGATTGGCCCCGCAGCCTCCCACTGGGACTGACCTGGTTTTTGAAGGAGGAAGAGGAACCGCTTGGACAGGAAGGGCCTGAAAGTGCCTGCCTTTCTGAACCCACATCAGGAAGAGCTACCCGCCACCCCCATCTAGGTGACATATCTCAGGTTTCGCAGACAGCTGTTCTCCTTAGTGAAAGTAAGCGACCTGTTGGGAGAGAGTTTGGACCACTCCTTTGAACTGTCTGCAGCACCCCTCCAACCCATTGCGCAATCTCTTTATTGGGAGGAGTTTTAGGAGGAGAAGAGTTTTAGAAAGGTCAGGGGACACCATTTATTGGGAGTTCTTTTGGGTGATGTGCCCATGTGCTCTGGAAGGTAAGCAGAACAACGAGAGAATAAAAGGTGGAGAGAGATGTGGACAAGGACTGAAGTGTCACGTCAGCCTCATTTTTGTCTCTGAACAGTGATGACACTAGGACAGTCTAAGGGGCATTGCCTCCTCTCCAGCTGTACCTAACAAAGTCAGTGCAACTGGGATAAACAAAAGTCCTTGGATGGCGCACACAATTCATGGTGCTCAACTGCTAGCCCGAAACTTCCAAGAGTTGACAGTTCACATCTCACTAAGGGTCACTTGGAAGAAAGGCCTGATGAGCTACTTCCAAAAATCAGCCATCAACTCGACTCTGACCTACAAGGGAAAATTCCGGTCCCTCTACCCATGTGATTCCAACTCCAGAGCGTTTTTGAGGTTTCAGATCTCTGCCAAAGCTGAACGCATCATCTTTCTCCTGCAGAGTGAGTGGTGGGGGTGACCCACGGACCTTTTGACCAGGAACTCAATGTTGACCCACACTGACATCATAGCGGTACAGCCCAATGTGTTGTTCCTTGCAATCATGTTGGTAAGAACTCTGTAGCAGAAAGATGAGACAGTCTGGTTAGGAGCCCAAAATACCTGGTTATCTGCTCCCATGAAAATTATATACTCAGAAAAGCGATGGGCCCATTCTACTCTAGCCTACACAGTCTTGAGGTGGAATTAACTGGAAGGCAAAAGGACAATGACATAGATAGGCATGCGAATAAGGGAGAAGCAGCTTTGAGACAAAGGAAAGCGTATGTAATAAGGAAGTTTCAGGTGAAATGTAACCTTTTATGAGCACTGAGATACAGGTTCCAGTCACCATAGTCTTCAAAATAACTATATTCATTTACAAAAGATGAAAATGAGAGTAGCCAGTCTAGTGGTACATAATGGTTTTTGCATAAAAGGCCCTCTAAATAAGACCCTAGATATCAGAATTTCAAGAAGAAGTCTCTGGCCTATCACCAGGAATGAGGGAAACTGAAAAGATGAGGATCCCGGGTCTTTTCCACCAATTCCACATTGAAAGTTTTGAACTCTAGACATGCTTCATGAATTAAGAGTTGAGCTACATATGCTTTTCCCTCAAAATGAACTTTGTCTATTTTAGAGAAACTTAAAATTTACAGAAACTGAGAGTTCTCACCCAATCCCCCAACCATGATCAGGGAACCTGTGTATGGCATATCGGTAACCATTAATAAGCCAAACTTGATTATTAACTGAAGTTCAAAGCTCACATTAGTATTCACTGTTTGCATGCAGGCTTTTGGAACTTTGACAAATGCATAAGGCCAGGCATCCACCATGGCAATACTATACAGAATAGTTTAATTGCTCTAAAAATGCCCCATGCTCCACTTATTCACCCGTCCTGTTCTCCCCACCAATGATTTATGGTGTGAATACTAGCTGGTAGTTTGGACTCAGAGACACCTTGGAAGACAGGCCTGGCAAACTGCTTCCTAAGCATCACAGCCTCAGAACCTGGATGGAGCACTTCCACGTGGCACACGTGGAGTAATTGTGAGTCAGAATCAACATGAAGGCATCAAAGAGCGACAACTCTCCCCCACCCCTGAGACCCTGGCAGCCAAAGATCTCATACTATCTCTTTAGTTTTGACTCTTCAAGAATGTCACATCCCTGGAATCACACTTCAAAAAAAAATATGTTGTTTTTGAATGGGGCTCTTTCACTTCTCAAACCCAAAACGCAACTTGCTGCCATTACGTTGAGTCTGTCTCATAGCACCCTCAAAGAACAGGATACACTGTATAATTGTTTTATGAAAGGAGGAAGCCTTGTTTTATTTCTCCAGCAGAGCTTCAGGTGGCTTCACACTGCTAACCTTGCAATCAGCAGGCCAAGGCATAACCAGCACACCACTAGGGCTCCTTCCATCACAGGCCCTTATGTTTTTAAGGTTTCTGCATGCTTTCCCATGGCCTGATAGTGCTTCTCTTTTGCTCACTGACGCATAGCCTGCTGTCTGGATGTACCACAGTGTGTGTACCCATTTATTTGTCGTCTGCTTTGCAGTGCTCGAACGTTCTATGGAAAAAGTTGCTGTAGGCATTCACACACAGGTTATAAGGTAGACAGATGCTGTCAACATTCATCATATATAAACCTTCAAAATAGCTTTTTGTTTGTTTCCTGGGAAAGGGGACCTTATGAATGATTGGAGCACACTCTGTTTATTCTCCCATGGAGAATGATGTGGTAGGGGGGAGTTTATAAATATTGCCCAAGGAGAACTTAAATAAATAAATAAACTTCATTCCAGCTCTTAGTGACGCTCTGTAACAGGGTAGAACTTCAGGCTTACAAGAGCAGAAAGCCTCATCTTTCTCTTGTAGAAAAACTAGTGGGCTCAAATTACTGACCGTAGATTAGCAGCGGAATGCATAACCCACTATGCCACTTAGCACAGTAGGAGGGGACACGAAGATCAGAGCTCAGATGAAGGAGGTGAGGTGGTCAGGCTTCTAGACCCTCATGACTCACAATGTGAATTTTGGACCAGCAGCGATGGGTGGACACCTGGGCAGTTGTTTGAAATGCAAATTCTCAATCCCCATGAAGACTTATTGATTCAACGCCTACTCATAGAAGTCTTTGTTTCTAGTCTATATAAAAAAACACAACAGAACCTCAAACCCCAGCAAGTCTTATGAACATAATTATATATGATGTTATTGTATATGATCTTAGTAACATAATTATATATGCAATTCAATGGTTTAAATGCCACATATACTCTCGTGTATAGGCTGAGCTCTTCGGCACATTTTCAATGCGGTGCTTGTGGTAAAATTAGGTGCCTCAGCTGGTATTTGGGTTGGCTTATACTCAAGTTTATATGGCATGTTAAAAAGAATTGAACCATCACCGTCACAATTTTAGAACATCTTCTTCATTTCACCCTAAATTATTAGCTCCCCATTATTATTTCCCAGCTCCCCCTGCCTTTACTCAAAGAACTATTAATCTAGTTGTTGTCTCTATGGACTTACCGATCCTGAATTCATATAAAGAAAATCATATGAAACTCTCACTGACAACAAAATAATATGCACCAAGACCTCAATCCAACTGAAAGTAGCAGATAATAGAAACTAGAATAAATCAGAAATGGGTCAAAAAGGAAACCAAATGCTAATATGTTAAATTAAAAAATCATTTTATCAGGCATTCATACAACTCTCATCACAATCTATACATTCATCCTTGTATGTCAAGCATATTTGTACATTTGTTGCCCTCATCATTCTCAAAAACATTTGCTTTCTAGTTACGCCCTTGATAGTTCCTCATTGGCCCCCTCCACATTCCCCCCACCCTCATGGACTCTTGATAACTTATTTACTTTATCATATCTTACACTGTCCGAAGTCTGCTTTCACCTACTTCCTTGTTGTCCATACTCTAGGGAAGAAGTTATATTTAGATCCTGATAATCCTTATAATTTATCCCCCTTTCTACCCCACCTTTCCCTCCACCCTCCCACTGGTCCTGAAGGAATAATTTGTCTTGGGTTCCCCATGTTTCCCGTAACTATCTGTACCAGTGCACATGCTCTGGTCTAGCCAGATTTGTAAGGTAGAATCAGGATCGTGATAGTGGGGAGGAGGAAGCATTGGAGAACTAGAGGAAAGTTGTATGTTTCACCATTGCAGTGTACACTGGGCCCTGACTGGTTGTCTCCTCCCTATGAACCTTCTGTGAGGGAATCTCCATTACCTACACAGATGAGTTTTGAGTCCCCAACCTGTATTCCCCCTCATTTACAATGATATAATTGTTATTTCTTCGATGCCTGATACTTGAACTCTTTGACACCTCATCTTCACAGAGGCTGGTGTGCTTCTTGCATGTGGTCTTCGTTGCTTCTGAGCCAGAAGACTGCTTGTTTACCCTTACGGCCCCAGAGGCTATATCTTTTGATAGTTGGGCACCATCAGCTTTCTTCACCACATTTGCTTATGCACACATTTGTCTTCAGTGATCATGTTGGGAAGGTGGGCATCATGGAATGCCAATTAAATAGAACAAAGTGTTCTTGCATTGCGGAAGTGCTTGAGTGAAGGTCCAATGCCAATCTCCTACCTTAATACTAAACCTATAAATATATGCACGTAATTCTGTTTTCCTATCATCATTTATAAATATATTTACTTATGCACATGTCTGTATTTAGACCTCTATAAATGCCCTTGCCTCCAATTTCTTTCCTCTATTTCCTTTTCCTTTTCTCTTGTCCCACTATCATGTTCAGCCTTCATTTGGATTCCAGTAATTCCTCTCGGTTACTTTACCCTTGATCAATTCCTACACAGTCTCTCATGCCTTCGTTGGCACTGATTTTGGATCACTTGTTTTTCCCTTGTCCCTAGATTTTTGAACATCACCTCCTTCCCCCCACCTCCCCCTCTCTCATGTCCCCCCAGAGCCATCAAAGTCCTGTTGTTTTCTCCTCCAGATTGATAATCCAGCATATTTTATTTAGATAGACCTGTAGAGATGGTAATATGTACACACACAAAAACAAGACTTAGTAAGACGAAGCAACAAAACAAAATGCTGACAACAAGAAAAAAAACCAATGTCCAGAAAAAAATATTTAAAAAACCCCAAAATAATAATGAAGAAAAACCTGTAAATAGTTCAAGGTCTGTTTGCTGACCTCTGGTTGTATCCTCTCGCAAAGTCCAATGGGGTGCCATGCCTTGGCCCCAAAGTCTACCCTTACCTCCATACTCTGCTCCCTCTGCTGCGCTGCTGCACATTTTTAGTGTTTTGTCTTGGCGTGGTGGGGTCAGGCCAAGTGTAATCCTAACACTGTCTCTAGTGTAGTCTCCTGTAGGGCCATGGGTCAGTGAGGGATGCCGTGTTTCATAGTGGGGCCGGCCATATGGTCCTCTCTGCGCATTGGCTATTCTGAGCAGGGATACCATCCACAAGGCTTGGTGGGCAGGATGCGCTCCACTCTCTCTTCCTCCCCCTTCATTTGCTCCCATGTGCCCTGGCCAGCTATGTGCTCTGGTCAGATATGTCTTTCCCCCCGAGCTGTGACTTCAGTGATGTCCTCTAAAGTAAATTCTTCTGGGGTGGGGTTGTGGGGAAGGGGTGACTCTTCACATAGTTGGAATTGGGGCCGGGGCCTCAGACCCCTCTGCTGGCTTCCTACTCCATGCCATCATGGTACATTCACATTTTGGAACCCCAGGTTTAAGTCTGGTCCCTCTTTCCCCATGGAGATGTAAACATAAATAATATGTTAAATTTTAACCTCCCTATATAGGCAATAATCCTCTTTCCAATGCAATGGACCCTTAATCTATGTAGGGATTCTACAAATGGATTTGGGGCTTTAACTTTCATTCATAAACTTCTGCAAATCGGATGCTAAGTATTTACATTCTCATACCATTTACTTCTCTGATCTTAGATTTTATTATTTACAATCCTTGGATCACACACATTGATGTGCTTCCTCCACATGAACTTAGTTGATACCTCATTTCGATGACTGCTTGTTTTTTTTCTTTTTTTGGCATCACTGCCCTCTGGTGGGAGTGGGAGGCCCAGCCTTGCTCCTGGAGAGCTGCTGTTGAATTTGAACTGCCAAGCCAGTGGACCGCAGTCCTTCACTCAACCACTATGCCACCGGGGCTCAGCCCGACTGCTTGCTTTAAAATCCACATGAACTTAGCTGATGCCTCATTTCAATGGCTGCTTGTTTTCAAACAAGCCTTTAAGAACTGGCCCCCCCCATGCTATTTTTTCTAATGTGTGTTAGTCTGGGTTGGACCTTTGAGAAGAAAGCTTCTCCCTCAAAAGTCCAGTAGTTATTTCTAGAGCTTTCTGAGCTCTGACAATACTTAAATGTGGTGGCACAATGTGATTTTTTTGGTCACAGATTTGATAGTACATTATGTCTCTGTTGGTATGGATTTTTTTCCCTAAGCATCCAGGACTACTTTCTCTGCCTTTGCTCGGCCACTTGTAGGCCTTAGACTTTTCTTCTTCTACAAGTGAAGACCCAGGTTTGTTTCTTGGTCACTGCACCTCACATGTAGCTGCCACTCAATGTCAATGGAGGTTTGTGTGCCTCTATGATGTTGATCAAGTTGAAATAGCAGATGAGGATAAACTAAGAGAAATAACAGTACTCTGCTTCTGAAAGCCAGGCAATGTAAATCCTCAGCCCCACAGCAGTCTCATTGACAAGCAATCATGGGCATGGCACAGGACCAAGTAATGTTTTGTTCTAACATGCGTGGGGTCACCAACTATTAGGGGCCAACTCATTAATAGCTAACAACAAACATTGCATAGCTAGACTATTTTTTAACTTTCTTTTTTCCCCCTCCATGAATGCATACCTGCCTAATTTGTTTCTCCCAATAAAATAGATAGTGAGTTGATTCGGAGTCAGGGTGACCTCATGTGTGTGCCAGCGTAGAACTCTTGGGTTTTCAGTGGTTGGATTTTAGAATTAAGTAACCAGGACTTTCTTTGGATTTAGTCCTTCTTCTGGTTAGCGGCCCAACACATTAACCATTTGGACCACCCAGGGACTCCACAGAGGTCTGGAAGACCACTAGATTAGACAACATCACCTCCTGACTCTCTGATGCATAAGTCTCATGCTCTAGAAATTCTTGCTCTCAAAGGTCTGTGTTCACTCCCACCTGCCAACGTGTGTTTTTACATCTTATGCCCTCTGCTTGAAATGCTCTTCTGCAACCCTGTGCCGCCTCCAGCCTGGGTTAGATAGCCACCCTCCCCCTACCCCCATACACACATATACACACACCTGTGTGGTCTCCCAGGCATGCCTTCATCCCAGTGTGCTATCTCACTGAACTCTAATTGTGCATGTGTATGTCTCTCCCACACTTGACTGTGTCTTTTCATCTTTATATCCCAAAACATAACAGAGTACCTAACTCATACCGGAGGCACAGTAAATATTTGCTAAATGAGTCAATGCAAGAATGTCTCACTACACATGAGGCTTATTTGGGGTGGAGGATGGGTATCAGGAATCGAAACAGTAGTGCCTTTGATGGTAGAATGTAGAATTAAAACTTAGAAGCTTCTAGAGTTATGGTGAGGGCAGAGAGCTTCTCTGTATTCATATATAAGCATTGGTTTTTGTTTCATTTTGTTTTAAGTACTTTAAATTTTGCTCACTACCTTTATGGGTCCTTTGGAGAAATTTATCTATGGGGAAGCCCAATGTTATTCCCTCTAAGAAACTGAATCAGTAATGACTGTTGATGGGGGTGTAGTTACTTATTTAGACTCTCATAAGGATTCTATTCGTGCGTGGTCAGCACTTTGCATGACACTGTTGTGCACTTACAGCCCAACAAATAATAGAAAGATATGCCCTTCCTTGCCTCTGTTTACTGAGAGAGGCATGTTCCTAAGAAAGGTTGCCTCTTACCCAGTCTGGCGACCTCCAAACAAATTCCCTGACAATACAAAGAATTTCAAGAATACCAGAGTAAGAACATGCTTTTATTGTAGCTTCAAGATTAGGGGCCACATTCCTCCGTACCTAAACTTAAATAACCTTTCCATAGAAAGACAGGGCAGAGACAGACCCTGAGAGCAGAGGGCAGAAGAATAGAGTCTATATGTACATGAAGGGACACACACGTTTTTGGTTGTTGCTCTCACTAATCGTTTGTTGTAGCAAACAAACTCTAGCATTGTCCAGATTGGCAAGCGAGCCCTGCTTTTTATCTTGTAATGCCCTCCACTAATGATCCCTGGAACATGGGCTGCCCATCATTGCTTCTTTCCCCTTTACAAAACCCTTTATAATGGCTGAGCCCTGGGGGCGTAGTGGTTGTGTGTGGGACTGCAACCCTCAGGGTTGACGGTTCAAATCCAGCAGCAGCTTTCCAGAAGCAAGGCTGGGCTTCCTACTCCCACCAGGGCAGTGATGCCACACAAAAACAAAAGCTGAAGAAAACCAAAACCCTTTATAATGCCCTTGAAGTTCGGATGTCCCGTGCATGTCGTGGTATTGTTGCTGTCCATTTACCTAATAGCTGCCGAGGAGAACTGCTCTCCAGGAAGGTTTGCAAGGGCTCTGATCGCTTTGAAGACGATCGCCCGGATTTTCTTCTGACCTGTTGAGTGTGTTAGCCATTTGCACTGCTCAGAGACTCTACGACTTGTTGTCTTTAAGGAATCTCCACCTTATCTTGACCACAACAAAAGGACTTCCTACCCTGAAATCTTTATGGGAGTAGTTTACCAGGGCTTTTTTTCCCTATGGAATGGCTCATAGATTTGAACCACCAGCCTTTCCATTAGCAGCATTTTAAACATTGCACCACTATGGGTCCTTAACCAATACCAAAAAACCAACCAACCAGCCAAATGAAACAAAAGTTGTCAACAAGTCAGTCTCAACCAATAGCAATCTTAAAGAACAGAGAAGACCTGCTCACCAATTTTCTCAGCCCACAATCTGTCTGGATATAGATTACCACACCCTCTCTTGTTGGACAGCCGACAGATTTGTGGGTTCAAATTGCCCTTCTCTTGGATGATAGCCAAGTGCTTTGACCACTGAACCACCAGGGCTCTTTAAAGACTCCCTAATTTTAAAACTCACTGCCCTGAAGTCAAGGCCGACCCCCAGTGACCCCCTGTGAGTTTCCAAGACTGTCACTGTTTTTTCATTTTTTAATCATTTTTATTGGGGTTCTTACAGGTCTTATACTATTCCATGTATCAGTGGTATCAAATATATTTGTACCTATGCTGCCATCATCAATTCCAAAGCATTTTCTACTTGAGCTCTTGGTATAAGCTCCTTCCCCCCATTCTAGTGAAACCCTTGATCAATTATATATTGTTTTTATTATTTCATATTTTACACTGTCTTCTCTCTCCCTTCACCCACAATTCTGTTCTTCATCCCCTTCGGGAGGGTGGGGGAGCTATATATCCAACCTTGTGACGGGGTCCTCCTTTCTCTCCATTCCTTTTCCCTGACCACCACTCTACCCTCACCATATTGCTATGTCCGCTACTTTTCCTAAGGGGTTTATCTGTCCTGAATTCCGTGTGTCATGAGTTCTTACCTAATCCGATGTGTGTGTTTTAGCATAACCAGATTTGTAAGGTAGGACTAGGTCATGGTAGGGGGTCAGGAGGAATGCATTCAGGAACTAGAGGAATGATGTGTGATTCATTGATGTTATACTACACCTTGGTTGAATTATCCTTTCCTTATAAGTCCTCTGTGGGGGGAATATCCAAATGTCACTCCAACCTCCTTTGTTCAGATCAATACAGTTGTTTGTTTGGGATCCTTTGATACTTGATACCTTGTGATCACAAAGGCTGGTGTGCATCTTCCCTGTGGGCTTATGTGCTTCCCTTACAGATGGGTGCTTGCTTAACCTCAAGCCTTTAAGACCTCATAGGCTATAGCTTTTGATAGCCGAGCACCACTTACTTGCTCTCTTCACCCTATGTGTGTATACACCTATTGTGCCAGATTATTACTGTTTATGGAAGGAGAAAGCATGGTCTTTCTCCCGAGGAGAAAGCCTAACAAGTAACCACTCACCATCAGGGCTTCTTAAGGGCTCTATAGCTCATTTAAACAGCTGCTTGCTTGTTTGCTGTTTGTCTTTAAGAATGTTGAAGCTACTCAATTTGATACACTTAGTTATACCCTGGTTGCACACTAGTTCTTTTCCGGCCATCACCCCAGGCACACTATATAAAAACTACTGAAAGAGACAACATTGAAAATGTACTGTGGTGTGAGGAATCATTTTTATATGACCATGCGCTGCAGGGTCTTCTGACTACCTTCAAATGATTGGGTGGGACTTTGCAAATCAGGTGCTTGTGTTCTACCAATACCTTTCATGTCACCTTTATGGAGGTGGGGACACAGGTATGAAACCCAAATGAAGGAATCAAAGAGCTTTGCCATACTATGAGGCTTCAAGGGGGTAAATAGTACTGCTTTCTACCTTGGTTCAAAGGCCAGAGAAAGAACGAAGGAATGTCTGCTCTCCATAGGAATCAGCCTTGGTTTGGTGCTCTTTCCCTCCCGAGATTAGAGGGAGCCAGCTGGCTTTGACGTGATTTTTTCATGACTCTCTTCTCCAATTGTTTTCTTTTGAAGTCCCTCCCCATGGCATAAGAGCATTGCTTTCCCAAACCAAATTCACTGCCACAGTCATTCTGACTCACCCTTTAGGGCAGGATAGAATTGCCCCTGTGAATTTCTGAGACTGTGACTTCTTCTGGGAGTAGAAAGTCTCATTTTGTTCTGGAGGAGCTGCTATTGGTTTCAAAGTGTTGTCTTGCCCCATGCTACCTAAGACCCTGCCAGAGCTCTTTGAACTTGTCGGAAATTTTAAGTGAATCACCCAGGCAGGGCTAGCAATTTTTCCTGCTCTGTTGCAGAAGGGTTCTCACCAAGATCTCTCTCAGTATTGGGAAGCAATGGACCGATTTCATGCAGGAGCCTGCGGAGCAACAGTTAAGCTCTGGTTACTCACTGAACCATCTACAGTTCAGACCCACCAACCCCTCCCTGATGGAAAGATGTGGCAGTCTGCCCTTGGGAAGACATAGTCTTAGAAATCCCAGGAGAGATATTTACTCTGAGCGGAAGTAGACGGGGTGGCAATGGGTTTGGTTCTCGGCTATCTGTAGAATTTGGATACCATGTGATCAAGGTCAAGGTGAAGGTCAAACCTGGAGCTGAATGGGGCTGGAGTCAAGTACAGAAGTTACTACAGGGAAACCTGTGAGAGCCAGAAATCTACCTGTCTTTCTGAATCTCACAAGTGTCCAGTGCCTTTGGTAGAGGACGGTGTGACCACCTTTCCATTACTCATTTCAGTGGAAAATAGTCAAGTTTTTCTTCTCTGAAAGATGTCGATCTTACAGATCCCAGAGTCGACAGGTTCTATTGTTTGGGGACCTTTAAAAGGCCTGCTCACTTCCAAATACTTTCCAGCCTCTTCAAGTCTCCCACTCCTTGCATCTCTGCTGAGTTATACCTGTGATGAGGACCCAAGGTAGGTGTTTTGACTCCACTGGGCACTCAGAGGCAGGAAGGTGAAGTTTTCTACTCCTATAACGGTCTCCGATCTTGAATAGCCACAGAGGCAATGCTACTAAGTTCTATACGTTCCCTATGAGATGGAATCAACTCACTGGCAGTACGACTGGTTTTTCTTCAACACCTCTGGAGAGGAGTGCTTTCTTCAGAGGAAAGAAGTATTTAGATTTTTCTTCAGCTCTTCCTCACTCACAATGTCTATTCCCTGTGAAAGCACTGACAGCAATTACTACCCAACATCTTTGAGTGGCCATATATCCCATGCCTACAAATCAACTGGGAAATGCAGCTAAATAGATTTCAACTCACGAGGTGGTGGTGGGTCCTGATATGCTGCATCTATAACAAGCTCTGCAGGGATGTGGCTGCTGCTGGGTCAGAGACCATAAGCAGCAAAAGGCAAAAGAATTAGAGTAATTGACCCTCTGTTGATTGATGGTAAAGAATCAAGAGAGAAGATTCAGGGTTTGGGAGCTGTGTTGGTTAAAGGTGGAAGAAAGTACTCAATTGCTTTGTGTTGTCAAGGAAGGTCAAGTCTACACGATGGTCCAGGAAGGAATGCTTGCTGAAAGGGGGAGGGCCCCAGAGAGACACTCTTTCTTTGTCACCCTGTTTCTTGGTGACAATGTCAACTCTTGTTATCTGATTAAAAAGCTTCCACGGAATTTCCTGTTATCTGTTAGCTTTCGCCATCTCCTCTTGCTTTAATTGTGAAAGAGCCTTAAACCCATACCTAAGTTTGATTTACACAAGACAACAGTTTCCCCAAGTGATAATAGTTCTTGGGAGTTCTTGGGAGCCCTGTTGGCATGGCGGGGTTCAGTGTTGGGCTGTGCAGGAGAAAGACGAGGCTGCCTGTTCCTGTGTCCCAAGAAAGAGTTCTGCTTTGTGCTGTGGTGTCGCTGTGCATGGGAATCCACTTGAGGGCAGTAGGTTTGGGTTGGGGTTTATTTTGCAGAGCGTGTCCCCAGGTAGGGCAAACAGTTAAACGGTTAACAGACTCAGATACTAATCAAACGGATGGACGCCAAGTCCACATAAAGAAGCCTTGGAAGAAAGGCCTGGTAATCTGTTTCTGAGAATCCAGCTATTGAAGGCATGGTGGAGCACACAAAGGTTGCCAAAAGGTCAGAGTGGATGGTGGAGGTACATGGACAATGCCTTGATTGAAAATGATAGAGCCATCACCTCTTGTGCAGGTGGGTTGCCACAGCCTTTTAATCAATGCAAGCGATCGAAACAGCCGTCAGTGCAAGCATGAGTTCCTGGCTATGGAGTAAGCATGTACAAACACTATGTCAAATTGGGAATAGGGGAGGGGGTTACATTTCATATAATCAATTTTGTATTAAACAGTTTAAGCTATCAATCAGTCACCCCCCCCAATAGTTCACCCTGCCCCCTCTGTAATTTCCCTTCTCCTTTTTGCAGATTACTATCTTTTATGCCATCCTTGTTCATATCTACCAACCCTCTAATCTATGGCTTCAGCTTCTCTCCCTTGCCCCACATGGCCCCTGTGAGTAACCTGCAAAGTCTGCTCCTTTGAATAGAGACTTGAACACAGCCAACACTTGAAAGTCATTTGTCTCCTTTATAAGAGTAATCTCCTTTTTTGACTGATTGATTTCACTCAGCACAATGGTCTCCAAGTCCACCGATGCCGTGAGGTGCTTCTTGGTTTTCTCATTGTTTTTAGTGAAGCATAGTATTCCATTGTGTGCAGCTAACACAGATTCTTTATCCATTCTTCTATCCAGGGCTACTTTGGTGTTTCCATTTCTTGTTACTGGGAACAGCGCGCAATGAAACATAAGAGGGCAGAGGTCTCTCCATGTTATGGCTCTTGCTTCTTCAGGGTATATGTGCCCAGCAGAGGGATCTCTGGACTGTACGGCAGGTCTATTCCCAGCTGATTGAGCAGAAACTATCTCGCTTTCCATGGCATTTGTAGATATTTCCAGCACCACCAGCCATGTCTATGTGCTGCCAGCTCTCCACAGCTGCTTCAGCATTTCTTTCCTGCTTCTCTGAAATTGGCTGGCAGGGCTGGTGTGAGGCGTTATTTCATCATGCTTTCACAGCAGAGCAATAACTCTTAATTTTAATGTCTGAACAATCTATGCGCTTTTTTTTAATGGAAAAGTAGTGTACCATAGCTCAAATTATTTTGACATGCACTCATCATATCTTTGTAATAACAAGAGATTTTTCTTTTCCTTTTTTTTTATCCTTTGCAAAATGGGCACAAACAATCTGTTGCTTGTTGGGCCTCCTTTATTTCATGAAATGTAGTTTAGGGTTAGCAGTATGCATTTAAAATCCCAGATTGCAAGAATGCTATTGCTTTTTGAATTTTTTTATTCGGGTGATCTCCTTTATATCTTTGCTCCTTTAGTATGTGTGTGTATGTGGGGTTTTGAGTTCTGGGAGACGACACCAGTTATATTTCATTAATGTCAATTACCTGGGCAATTTATTGGAGAAGTCCCTGGTAGACAAGTCCAGCTTGCTCCTGTGTTCTCTGCTGCCTTGAGGACATCGTGCCCCTAGCAGCTTGTGCGGCCAACCAGGCTGCATTATTTTCACGTCATGGTTCACTGCCTGAGGACGGGCGAGGAGGTAGCATGCGCTCTCCCACTGTCTGTCTACAAACGGTCATACCAGACCTCGTTATTGTGTCTTCTGTTCTGCTATTCTGCCTCCAGTAATGTCCGGCATTTGATCACTCAGGTTAAAGATACCGCCGGTTACGCACCTGGACAGCTATGAAATAAATGCAGTCCAGTGGCATGTGAGGGTTTTATAGATTCTAGCCTGTGATCAGCTCCCTCCCTGAGGAATGTGCGTGGACTGGGCCTATCTTTGCCAGTCTTTCTGAAAAGAAGATATAAGCAGAGTCATTAGTCATCTAATGTGAAGGAGTCAGGAGCTTCATTCTGTCTAGCCCTTTGGGGTTATTAAAGTCTGATGGGCTGTTGTGGGAGGCTCTCATGTTTTCTTTGATTAGCTCCAAATCAGAGGGGTTTATATGTCAGCCAAATTTGTAAATTGCAAAGGCTTCTTCTACCAGGCCAGAAAAGGGTAGCCCTAATTAGGTTCTCTGCTTCTTCGGGATGAGGCGTGTACAAATGCCTTCCATGTGCCTACAAGCTAACAAGCGGGGCTCATCTAGCCTCAACTTTAGGTAGCAGTGAGCCTCACCAGATCCAAGTATCATAGGGCAGGGCACGAGGTGACACAGTCACCCTTTTGTTTCTCTGTGGTCCAATGATGCCTGATTTGTCTTTGGTACTGCCCAAAGGTGGGATATATAGTCTGCCCACACCATAGAGCAAGGTAAGTGTACACCATCACCGTCTCCCTGAGAGGTCACCCCTTCCCAGTGCTCTCATTTCTGTGACTAACACCAATATCCTCAGAGTGATTTTTGCACACCTGCCCCCTTCATCCTCCATCACAGTTTCACAATCAAAGCAGTGGATTTGATATCAAGCTGTGACGCTCAATGGCAAGAGAAGTTGCAGAACCAAACCCATTTGTCGTGGACAAGTATAGGACACAGCTTCACTCTTAGAAAATGACATGGCCAACAGTGAAGACAAACATCTGTCAGATACTGTAGACCTGTGCACCTCTCAGAATAGTAGGATAAGTGTGTCTTGAGAGGGCTGATGATGCCAGAATATGTAAATTTCTTATTTTCTAACTATAACATATCAGGGTAACATAGTTATTTTTTTTACAGATTAAATTATGCACCCCTTCCCCAATATACTGCTGGAATCCTAAAACTTGGGCCTGCATTCCTGTGTGCACATAGATTCTTTGATTTATTTAGATCCTACCCAATTAAAACAAGTACTGCATCTAATCGCTTCTGAGTTATTACAAAAGGCAAACTAGACATAGCGATGCACACAGGGAAAGACGGGTGCTTTGAGGATCATCTCTCAATCAAGAGCCAAAGGACCAAGGAAGGGACATCACCGTGACCGTGATAAGAACTTTTATCCTCCAGAACTGTGAGACAACAAACCCACATCCGTTTCTCAAATCCACTCATTTCAGCTTTCGTAGTATAAGGAAATGAAGAGGGACATCAGTAAAGGCTTTTTTTAAAAAAAAGTGAGAAGGCATGGGTAGAAGGGAAAGCAAAGCTAGCACCAATAGCTTTGAGTTGTCCTGTCTGTCCCAAAGATGAATCCTGCACAGATCTCTAGGGTGAGTTGGGAGGCACCCCGTGTGATGACAGTACTTGAGCTTCCATGAGCATAAGGCATCTGAGTGGATTCTTGTCCCTGGACATGCAGGCCCCGGGGGTGAGCACCTGATTCTGAATGCTAAGGGCTTGCTTGGAAATATGAAGATCAGGGCCTTGCTTCTGATCACAGGCTCCCTAGTGGAAGTACTTAGCACCTTTGAAAATAACACCTAGCCCCATCCTCAGAGATCCTAATTCAGTTGGTCTGGGATGGGTCTGGCTGGACTTCGGTATTTTGAATTTTTTTGATTGGCCTTCGTGTCCCCCCAGACTATGGCCTTGAAGTCCTAGGCCTAGTGACTCATTCCCTCTGGGTGCTTGGTTGTGTCTAAAGAGTTTTCAATGGTGTGGCTCATAACAAACTATAGATAGCTTTGAGAAGAAGAAAACTCCACAACACTTTAATGTGCACATGTGGAACCTGTACATGTATCAAGAGACAGTTGCACAAATAGAGCAAGGGAATAATACTCCATGGTTGTAAATGAGGAAAGATGTGCAAAAGGGGTGCACCCTCTCTCTCTACTTATTTCATGTGTATGCAGACCAAAATCATCAGAGAAGCTGGCTCCTATGAAGAAGCATGTGACCTCCAGGATTGGAGGAAGGCTTATTAATAATCTGTGATATGCCGATGATACAACCCTGCTTGCTGAAAGTGAGGAGGATCTGACATACTTACTGATAAAGATCAAGGATCGAAGACTTCAGGATGGATTGCAGCTCAACGTAAACAAAACCTAAATCCTCACAACTGGACCAGTGGGTCGCATCATGATAAATGGAGAGAAGATGAAAGCTTTCGAGGGTTTTGTCTTGCTTGGATGCACCCTCAGGAAGCAACAGTCAAATCAAAAGACGAATTGCATTGGGTACATTTGTTGCACAAGACCTCTGTAGAGTAGTCGAAAACAGGGTGGTTACTTTGAGGACAAAGGTACACCTGACCCAAGCAAGCCTTGGTATTTTAAGGATCACACATGCATGTGAAAGTTGGATATTTAATCAGGAAGACCAAAGAAAAATATTTGCATTTGGACTGTGGTCCTGGAGAAGAAAAATGAATGTACTATGAACTTCTACAAGGACTGATCTGTTTTGGAAGAAGTTCAGCCACAGTGCTTCTGAGGGGCAAGGAGAGTGTGTCAATCCAGGTAGACTAGAGAAATAATTTCATAGACACATATATTTATATAAGGGAGAGGTTTATATACAAGAGAACTGGAACATTGAGAAAGCATTTCAACCCAGTCCAGTCCCAGCCCACAAGTCTTATATTAGCCAATATATCTGATATCAGTCTATAAAGTCTTCAGATTCACGAACACATCCAATGACACCAGGACAATCCTAGGCCAGTGGATGCAGAGTTTTCTGTATCCAGTGGTGGTAGAAGCATCTCAGGGCAAGCCGGGATCTCCCCATGGCTCCTCCAGTTTCCAGGACTCAGGGTCTATCAGCATGTTGCCATGTGTCTTGTCAGCTGCAACACCTCCCAGGGGGTCACCTGGTGAGTAGAGCATCTCCAAGGTACTGTCATTAATCTCTCACTTCCAAGGAGGAATGATGGCTGGAT
>PVJH01033468.1:0-21548 GCA_004026705.1 Nesogale talazaci | reverse complement strand
TCCAAACTCACTGCCATCAAAGTGATTCCAATTCACAGAAATCTCATGGGACATGGCAGAACTGCCCATTGGTTTCCAAAAAGGTTACCCTTTATGGGAGTGGAAAGTTCCTTTCTATCAATTAGTTGATTTAAGATGAATTATGAATTAGACCCATTTCTATGAAACGGGAGGTGGAGTAAGACCCTACTTCTGTGATCATCTTAGTTGCTGACACGGCAACCCATGTACAAAAATCAAAGAGCTGCACTGGCTAGGGAGTCTCCTCTTGAGTCCACAGGGACCTTTGAACCTATACTGAACAATCTTCTGTTGAGAACCAGAAGGTTTTCATGAATTAATTTTCAGAAATAGATTGCCAAGTCTTTCTTCCCATCTTAGTCTGCTGGTGGTTAACATATCAGTGGTACAGCTTCCAGCAGCATAAGAAGCAGTGCAACACACTGGTCAATGGCTGATGCTATCCAGGGCAAGACGACACAGACCTTCTGCAGTACCAGACCAGGCCCGATACTCGCTACTGTTCATTTTCAGTCTTAATCAGTTGTGTAAAATGTGAAGACGGTAAATTAGTTCAGTTCAGAACTTCTTCGAATCTATGAATACTCAAATAAAATGGCTTGCAAAATCTTTCTACATGGATTACACTATTAGTGAGAACGTGAATTGTAAGTGAATGAAAGTCTTTTTATTAATTGTCCCATCTTTGCCTATAACTACTATTTCATCCTCCGGAAAGGAAAAAAAAAATTTATAGATGCTCAGAAATACTAATGACCATAAAGTTGCTAAAACAACAGAAAATGGGACAAAGTCAGTAACTATAAAAACTCTTTTTTAAAACAGCAAAAAGAAAATAGTATCAAGTGCCGACAGTGTGTGCAGGAGAAACTACAATTTTAAGCATCATTATTTTGGGATAATAGTAGGTTCAAAAGCCTATCAGCTTAGATGGTTATCCTTGTTAAGTGCATTGAGACATGTAAATGGAGCTTATAAAAAGGTTTCTCTTGTTATAATATAATTAACAGGTTCATCCTGAAAGAAGTACAGCCAGAATGCTCCATAGCAGGCAGGAATGGCGAGGCCTTTTCTCCCGTACATTGACATGTTGTCAGGAGAGACCAGTCCCTGGAGAAGGACATCTGTGATGTACAGTAGGGGGCAGTGGAAAAGAGGAAGGCAGGCCTTGACAGAAGGGAATGAATGACACAGCAGATGCAACAACGGACTCGACTCAAAGGTAAGGACAGCTGTCAGGGTGCTGCGGGACCAGGCAGAGTTGGAATTGGCCTGATGGCACCGGACAGCAACAACTGCAACTAGTGGGATTGAACCAGACACCCTGAAGCACACTCCAACTCTGTGGCTGCAATTTCTCGCTGGAGGGTGGAGTGTCCCCTTTCTCTCTGGGAGCAGCCAGGGTGAGTCCAAGCCGCCGCCACAATCGCTCTGATTGCTCTAAACTGTCAGCTTTATAGACTGTCGTTTTCACGTCCACCCTCTACATTTAAAAAGCCACGTGTATTTCTCAAGTTTCTGCTGGGATCAAACCCCCAGCTTTTCAGCTAGCAAAGACCCCTTTAGGCCTCCAGACTGGCTGAGGATTGGTTTCCACACATCCCTACACGGACGAGCCCTGTTCTAAGCACAGGAGTCGGTCTCAGCACCTAGGCACGACCTCCAAGTCCACAAGTGAGCTACAAAAAGTTCTGGGCAAAAAATCTCATGATCTTTTCATTCCAGTTGCTACTAACTCTCGGAATCCCCTCAATCTCTTAATATTCATAGTCCCCTCTGAGAATCCATGAGCAGTTAGCTCCTTTTCTAAATGAAATGGTGGCTTCTCTATTGGTATTAAATCTCGTAACTCAACCTCTTAAGGCCACGGTGTGGAGAGGTGCTGCTGCAGAGCCTCTGACCCCCTCACGTGGATCTATGTTATTTGAAATTGTGTATTTTCTTGTAAGTACCGGTATACATGAATGTACAACATCGAACTCTACAATAGCTCTTGTCCTAAAATGTAGATTATTTTAACTCACTCTAGACTTTGAATTATTTGCACAAAACCAGAGCCCAAAATATGCATCACCATGCCCTTTGAGATTTGAAGAACGGGGGTTAGAATTAAACTAAGTTAGGCCTGCAGAGGGAAGGAAAGTTTGTTTGTTTGATCCAATTAGGAGTGTGTGTTATTCTGGATAAACTAGAGAAAAAAACCCAGAAATACTCATATGTGTGTATTAGAGAACTTTTATATCAAAGAGTGATTGTGTATTAAAAAATATCCCAGCCAAGTCCATAAGTACAATGTTAGCCCATCTGTCTGATTCCAGCCTATAACTTCTTCAGACTTACACAACACATGCAATGATGCTGAGTGCAGGAAGATAACAGACCAGTGGGTGGAAAGTCTTGTGCATCCAGTGGCAGTGGAAGCATCTCAGTACTGGCAGGGGTCTCCACATGGCTCCTCCAGCTCCAGGGCTTTGGCCCCATCGGCATAGCTCCATGTGACATGTCAGCACGAATGTGTAGCAGAGAAAGTATGTCTACCTTCCAGTGAGCTGTTTCTCTCCATCATGCCTCCAAATGAGGTCATCCATTTGTCACCTGATTGACAGGCTAGACTCCACCCATTCCTCAAACTGACAGTAGATTATGTAACTACCACAGAGTGCTCACCAGAAGAAAGAATAAAACAAGGGAGAGGGAAACAATAGCCCACTGAGCATACAGAATCACCCTCAATGGGAAAAAAATCAAAGACTATGGCATCAGAAAAGACTGCTTAGAAGAAGAGCTGGGAGGAGAGATCACTGGACCAGCCTGACATTTTTCCCTATGCTGTTGCTTCTCTTTTCCGACCCGATTCCACTGATGGACCCTGAGTCCTGGAAACAAGGAGCCATGGGGAGACCCCTTCCAGTGCCGGGATGCTTTTACTGCTGCTAGATCCACAAGACTGCACCCACTGGCCTGTGATTATCCTGGTGTCATTGCACATGCTTCATGAGTCGGAAGGAGATGTTATAGACTGGTATCAGACATATGGGCTAATATTGGACTTATGACCTTGAACTGGACTGGGCAGGGATGCTTTCTCAATGTTCAAGTCCTCTTATATATAAACCTTCCCCTTATATCCATATACATGTTTATGAATTTGTTTCTCTAGTCTACCTGGACTAACACAGATGCTTTGGCCATTTAAAAACACACATGTGTGCATATATATTAATACAGACCACAAAATAGCAATTTGTCAGCTGCCCATAGTTCTAAACAAATGGATTTCTTTAAAATCTACTTGATACTAAACTCATTGCAGTTACAACTGGTAATTTAGTACGCATAGAAGAAAATCTCAACATTTGTTGAATGTAAGAGTGAGATAGGAAGTCATACACAAAAATACAAAAATGAGCTTGAAATCACATGCAAAACCAGCCATATCATTAGACTTATTGTGAAATGGAGAATTGCCCACAGAAAGTGCTAAGGAAAAATTGAGCAAGAGATTGGAGAGAGGGGTGGCAAAGGAAGGATAATAAATATAATCTTTTACCAAGTGAGAAATGCCTTTGTATATAGCTTTAATGTACTGATTAAACTAAACAAAACCCCTTTCCACTGATTCCAACTCACAGCAATCACACAGGAGAGATAAGAACTACCCCCAGGGTCTCCACTGTTCCAGGAAGCTGACTGCCACATATAAGGGGTGCCCCTCCCAAAAAAACAGATGTGATGCAATGGAGATAGGGCATTTGAGGTCCATTTCACAGGTCAGACTGTTAATCAAGGTTTCTATTTCGAGGTTATGAAAAGACTGTATAACGGTGCAACAGAAAAGGTCTCATTTGTGACAGATGGGGGCTGGTTTTGTCACCACCATAATGCCCCTGCTCACACAGGCATCTCAGGATGCCAGTTTGGAGCAAACACACAGCGTGCCTCTCTTGCCCCACACACCTGACTCACCTGAACCCGTGCCATGGGACTTCTGTTTCTGAGACCACAGAGGGGCATGAAAGGACAGCGATTTGAGGATAAAGAAAAGGTGAAGAAAACAATAAGGGAGGTGCTGTCGGCCATCCAAACAGAGGAGTTTGCAAAGATGTTTACAGGAATGAAGTCACAGATTTTGACAAATGTCTTAAGTATAATGAAGAGGGCTTTGAAGGTTGACAGGGTTGCTTTGTAAAAAAAAAAAAATTAAGACAGAGCTTTGAAAAAAAAATGTCAGTTTCTATTGGACAGCCCCCTCCACCCCCGTGGTTCTCCCACAAGATGGTTTCACTTCCCTGCCACAAGAGCTCCACAATATGCTACCGACCGTGTGAAAAATATTGTTTTCTTGTAGGACAGGGGGCCACTTTTTAATCAGGGGGCCAGTTCACTGGCCCTCAGATCATGGGAGAGCTGGACTAGAGTTGAAAAAAACAAAGCAATAAAAACTATGAACATATTTACTGCTAGCCTGGGATGAGTCAGCTGTTAAGCAGAACAGGCAGCAGTGGCAAAAACACCTGGCACCACATACATGTCCTCCGCGGGCCACACATGGCCCACAGGCCATAGTTCGAAGAGCCCTGATCTAGAAATAATAAACACAGAGTTTAAAATAATACCAAAAGCGACAGACTCATACCATGATGGAATATAAAAAAATATACATTACTTCGTATGTATCCAATTATTTTTAAAGTCACACGAAAAGATAAAGTGGTCTTTAAACCATGCTACTTATCAAAGCTAAAATAATTACCAAATCTCTAGCAATAGAATTCCCTTGGCAAGACTGAGAAATGTAAAGGTATTTTCCATGCTATAATAAAAAACTACTTCCAACATTATTTAACTAGTAATTTGCTACTTGTGTTAAATTAATTACTGTCTTCCAGTCACTGCTGACTGTGGCAGTCACAGTATGCCATCCAAAGTGTAGGAGTGGTATTCAAAGTGTCAATCAGGTCTCAGCCTGTTAGTGCCTCCATGTGGGTGTGGCCTTCTCATAAAAGGGCCCTGGGAACCTCCTCCACAACCCTGAATTCACCTTCCTGTTGGCGAGTCACTGGGAGACCTGCCAGGACCCTGTGATGCTTCCACTTCTACTCAATCCACAAGACTCTGCACCCACCCATCTGCGGTCTTCCTGCATTCTACATCACTGTGACAGAGTGAGTCTGAAGAGGGACTCAGGGGCCATGACTTCTGGGCAAAAGCTGGACTGGGCGAGGATGTTCTCTTGAGAGATAATTACTTCTTGATATAGAGCTCTTTCTTACATACACACGAGTGTCAACTGGATTTGTTACTCTAGTCAACAGGCCTAACACACTGGCTCATGACGACATTTACAGCGGCGGTTCTCAACCTGTGGGTCTCGACCCCTTTGGGGGCCAAGTGACCCTTTCACAGGTGTCGCCCGATTCATAACAGTAACTAAATGACAACAATGAAGTAGCAATGAAAATAATTTTCTGGTTGGGGGTCAGAACATGAGGAACTGTACTAAAGGGTGGTGGCATTGGGAAGTTTGAGAATCACTGCTCAGTTTCAGGGAGGTCTCTAAACCCAGATCATTGAACTAGGCACCCAGATGTACCCCACCCCAATAAATTTCAGCCCAAAGGTAGTCAGCAATCCAACTTCCCGATTTACGTGTCAGAGGGCACCCCACTCCACAAGCTAGCCTCCTATCCAAAAGGACACAGTTGGACTTGTTCCTCGCGCTGAGAAGTCCACTGTTTTGATTCCTGTTCTGGCTCCGGGTTCCGCTGCTGCTGGTGCTGCTTCAGTGTAACAGCTATCTTCTGGATCGAAGAGGTCCACTGTTCAAGAATCTCCAGTCCAAAGGCAGCACTTCATCCTGCCTCTGGCTGGTAACAAGATCCCTCCTCCTGGTTCTTGGAGGGTTCATTGTATACACAGAAGCATGACACTCAAGGGAATTCTAGTCACAATTAATCACAGGTGAATCCTGTCTGTATTTTCCCCTACCTTCTTACCAGACCCAGACAGGAAAGAACCACATTAAATAATTCACTGCTGAGCATGACTCTACATTATTTTCCCACCAGTTTTAAATACAACTATCTCAAAAGCACGAGTGTGCTTTAAAATGTTAATCCAGAAAATATTTTCTTTTGTTTTTTGTTTGGGTTTTTTTTGTGGCATCACTGCCCTGGTGGGAGTAGGAGGCTCAGTCTTGCACCTGGAGAGCTGCTGCTATATTTGAACCGCCAACCCTGTGGGCCACAGTCCCACACACAACCACTACACCACCTGGGCTCAGCCCCCAGCACATATTTTCAACAAATGAATAAGCTTTTAAAATACTAGACTGAGTGACCAACCCAGTCATAAACTTTTTATTTATTATGTTAGGCCAAACCCATCTTTGGATTATTACAGAAGAAATTCCTCCATGGTGTGGTAAGGTAGATAGGGTAAATTAATGTCAAAAGCCCCTTCCAAGTCAGAGCATTCATTAAAATCTGTGTTCACAGGTACACAAAAGATCCAGACTAAATATGGCCATGATTTCTCATGAAGAAATCCATGGAGTATTGGTCATATAGCACACAAATGAAAGTGTGAAAATGGGAAGTACATATTTGATGTGGGATAGAAGTCATCCCAGCTATTAAGGCTGGGTTCCTCTTGATTATAGGGTTTTCCTTAATATTTCTACAAGGTTTCTAAAGACTATTAGAAAACCAATATATTTGGATCTTGCAGATGGCTTTTTGGCCTTTTTACATAACAACTTTATACATGAATGCTTCACAACAGAAACTCTCTATTCTCTAATCTGGCCTCACCTTACTATTATTCCCTCCCCCCACACACCCCCCCCGTGCCCCCCCACACACTCACTTTCCCAGACAGATAAGCCTACACCTACAGTGGTAGTTGAAATTATGGGTCAAACTGGCTAGGCTGACTCTCAGTGTTGGCCAATACTGGACTGGTTGCTCCTCTAAAATGGGATTACATGTGCCACATGCACAAATATCAAGCACTGCACATTAAACAGACCCACGTGGATCTGGGAAAGAAGTGCTGGCCCATTAAACTCGGGCTCCTTGCTTTCGACGAGTGTGACTTTGACCAAGCTATGTCATCCATTAATGCTTCTATTTGTGATCTGTATAATAGCTTTAAGGAAAAAAAAATGAGGTCTAATAAAGAAAAACAAAATTAAACAAAAAAACCCTCAGAATGATGTGCTCATAAAATGAGATAATCCGTTTAAAGCCTTTAAGCAAAGTATTTAATATTGAGTATGTTTCTGATATATGCTACTGTATACCTTTGACATAAATGAGGTTTTCTAACCGGCTTCCTTCATGCAACAGTACTTCATCAACAGATTTCTACATCAATAAATTTGAAAGCACTTTGTTCTTAATGACAGCCTGGTCATTACATCAATGTGCCATCATTTATTTAACTTCTTCATTGGCAATTTTAATTGCTTCACAACTTTTAATTAGAATCATCCTCTGACAAGCATAATCATAGCAAAACCCTTACACCTATCTGTGTCTGTTTCTCAGCTTACTTCACAACTGTACTCAAATATTACATTCCAGTGAAAGACCACCTTACGAGGCATCTCTTATAAGCACTTACAGGCATTCTATGACATACTTCAATTGGTGGTAAATATATATATGTATATTCACTGGATGCATACTGCATTTATATTGCATGCCTGTATCTACGTATATATTGCGTTTAAATGACCATTTCTGTTGTCCACTGCAGTAACAGGCATTCTACGCTCACATGATTATTGGCGGTGGGGGTGGGGGTGATTCATGCAGGCAGTGTTCTGATTTTACCTGGTTTATATTTTCTTTTGGAAAATGAATCGAAAGTCAAACACACAGCTAGCCTGCAGCTTTTCTCTGGAAATCATCTGTCTTTCCCTCGTGCCCTTTCTAGAAAACCCGAAGAGGATCCAATTCATTCTACAAGTTCCCTTTGGATTAGATGAAATGAGAATGCAGACTTGATCTTAACCGCAGCTGCCAAACTGTGCATTTCAGTGTCATTCCACATTCCTTAAAAATGGGTCAAGATCGCCTTTAGACCCTCCCACTGCAGGTTAAAAATTGTCCACAAAAGACGAGAGGAGGGATTGGGAGTTACTAAGTTTGTCATCAGAGTAATAAGCCAAATCTTGTGTAGGGTTTTGCAGTTCTCAAGTCCTTTTAAAACATTCCTTGCCTTATTACTCCTTGTCTAAGGTGCGGCAGGAAATTCTTTGAAGAGAAGAAGCTCTATGGGAAGGCACAAGTCTCTGTAAGAGGACAGACTTAAACCCAAGACTTTCTGACTCCATCTGTAAGTCTGGCACTCTGCCCACAACCCTACCCTCTTCTTCAGGGACCAGCATCCATCAATTCCTTCAGAACCTTCTCCAGACACATTTTCTCTAGGTCTTCGCAGGTCTCATTCTGACCGCTTTCATCATTTTTACAGTGTTCTTTCCTTAAAACTTCAATATTCCTTTTTTTCTTTACCATAGATTACTATTTTGCACTTATGGATTAAATCCCTTCCCCACCACCAGCACCTCTCACTTCCTCACCTCACCTCTGAGAAGCAGGTAACCCCTCCAAGAAAAGGCTGTCAACTTCCCCCCACAGTGCCCAAAGTAAGAGAGCTGAGAAGTTATTGTTAATCAACTGGAACAGGAAGGTTATGTTCCCAAAAAAAAGGAAAACAAGGAGCTATTTTTAAAGGCCATGCCTGACACCAACCCAGACTCCCTGTCCCCACACCCACCAGCAGGCTCAGAGAACACTCCAGCCCACAGGACCAGGACCCATGGGGACGCCATGTTCCCAGACAGGCAGGAGGTTTCTAAGCCAGAGGAGGTAGCCATGCTCTGCCAATCCCAAGGAAAGGGTGTGTTGCTTGAAAGAAACAGGTTTTTCACACTGACTTCAGCCCCAGCAGGCACTGCAGGGTAGGGTAGGGTAGGGAGGGGGCGGGGTGGGAAAAGAAGAAGCCAAGTCAGCCCAGAAAGTCCTTGAACTCACTCACACTGAAGAAACTCTGAAGAAACTCCTAAGAACCTCCCATCTCTCCCTCCTCTAAGTCACTCAGGAGAAGCCCGGAGGTGCAGAGGCCTGGGCGTTGGGCTGCTACCCACAAGGTAACAATGAGAACCCATCTGACAAGATAAGCCATTTTGACAAATTTATAGCTCAGACATGATTCTTGTCTTCCCGGCCACTTTTATGAACAGCGGAGGCTCCAGTGGCACAGTAGCTGCTCACTAAAGTTCGGGGGTTCGACATCACCAGCTGCTCTGTCAGGAAAGACAGCAATCGGTTTCTGTCAAGTGGACAACAGTTCTATCCTGAACTATAGATTGGTAGGAATCAGAATGGAGTTAACAGCAGCCAATTTTCTGGTTTCCCTTTTAACGTACACCAGAGCGCAAGCTTCAGTGGTGCAGTGGTTCCATCTTGGGTGGTTAAACCACTAGGTCAGCAGTTCCTCACCACCAGCCGCTCTGGGGAACAAAACCGAGGTTTTCCCCCAGGAAAAGCTACTCTCAGAAACACACAGGGATACTTCCAGCCTGTCCAAGAAAGTGGCTGTGAGCTGGAATCAACTCAACGACCCTGAGCTTGGTTTGGGATCCCTCAGACCAGCGAGTATAGCCCTGGAGAGACTTGCTTGGGCGATTTGCTTGGGTCAAACCCCTGGGTGTGGGAAATGGGTAAAGGATGTGGCAAACTCCTGTTTGATTTTTGTTGGTGGGACAGGAGGGTTTGAGGTTCTTGACAATCTAATGTTATTTCAAATTATTAACATAAGGAAAACCTGTTAGTGGAGAACACTTTCTATGATATGTAGACATATTTTAGCTGTGTGCACACATTCATCCCAAACCTCTAACTAAAGCACATACTTGATTCTGTATCAAGAGTTTCCTAAACTTATCTAGCCTACCATTCCCTTTTTAGAAACAAAAACTTAACCAATATCCCTCTGGAAATCAGAGACTTTGGACTATCAGCCATAATCCAGGATAAAGTGTAGGTATAGGCTTTTGCAATCTTCCTCTGCCCCTCACCACCCCCAGAGTCCCTATCTTTCACTTGGAAAACACTCTCTGCTTATGGAGACTGCCTTTAGGATGGAGGAAAAAACTTCATCGTAATCTGAGTAAATCACCTTACAGTCCATGTGTGGGCCAATTATCACCATTCATTACAAAATACACAATGCACTTTGTGTATCAAGTCCTTTTAACTAATCCAAGTAACAAATTATTAAAAGTTCAACCTTGAGGATAAGTTTTTTATTGAAGTATTTCTAGCCAAGAGCAAAGAGGGCAAGTTAAAAATAGTAACCAGTATTGGAAGAAAGGGTCATGTATTTGTATCAAAAGTGATGCCTTTCTGTCAGAAATTGTTTTTGAGATACTTTTTGGAAGGACTGGGTTTGTGCCAACAAAATTTTTGCCACATTTAAATCCTCGTACAAAACAGGGAAAACCGGAGCAAGACTCAGGAGAATAAAAATATATCTATTTGGTTCTTATTAGACAGTATCTAGTTGTAATGAAGGAACTGAACTTGCAGTGGATGTTTGTTGATTGGTTGGTTTTTGTTTTTGTTTTCAAAATTATACCTGGGGATTTCCTTTGTGCAACATATGCTTTTTCAGAAAGGTTTTGCTAAAGCACCTCCTTTCTTATTAAGCTTAAAATATTTCATGATTTACAAATAGGCAGGTGGCAAATGGAAACTTTTATCCCTCCAGGCTTGAGAGTCCATCTTCCGGCACACACTAGCTAACACACTGGTGATCCATGAGGTAATGGTAATTTGCAGAAGTCGATTGTCAAGCCTTTCTTCCGAGGCTCCTTTGGTTTGGAAGTTTCCCTAAAACCTGTTGAGCATGGGTGACCAGATTTTATTTGAAATATCAGGGGCATAGCTTCCTACAAGAGACAAACCCACAAGTTTCCCCAATATGTGGTAAGAAAGCATTATAAATTATAAGAAATGGGGGCTGAGCCCCGGTCCCGTAAGTGGTTGAGTGTGGGACTGCGGCCCGCGGGTTTGGTGGTTCAAATCTAGCAGCGGCTCTCAGGAGCAGCGCTGGGTAGCACTCACGACCACCAGAGGCAGTGATGCCCACAAAAAAAAAAAAAATTATAGGAAATAACGGTACTCTCTCTGTCCTTCTAATAAATTTTCAATGAATAGTATTTTGATATTTTATTTGTAACTTATTAGTCTCTGCCAAGTTTGTCCCATATATTTCCAATATTATATTGAAAGAGTCATAACTGTAAATTCCTTTAAAAAGCAAAGTGAAAAACTGTCATCATCACTTATTAATTTACTAGGGCTGAGCCCCGGTGGCGTAGTGGTTGTGCGCGGGACTGCGGTCCACTGGGATGGAGGTTCAATTCCAGCTGCACAGGAGCAAAGGCTGGGCCTCCTACTCCCACCACCAGAGGGCAGTGACGCCCCAAAAAAACAAAAAAAAAGTATTAGTATTCTTTTCTGTGTGAAAAATATTACTGTTCGGGGAGGGGGGTGTATAAAAGACTTGTAGTAGGCACTAGGAACCCAACAAATACGGAGAGTCTACTTTCATGCTTCGTCACACATTGCATGAACACCAACCTCAAGGCAGAAGAGACAACGACCAGCAAAACTGTTAGCTGACAAATTGGCCCAGCCCTTCTCTGATGAGCTTTTGTCTAAAAATTCAATATAAAAAGTGCCGTAAGGTGGTCAGTGTGTGATTCTGTGGCACAATTTGTTCAAATTCAAACCACCACTGAAAAGCTGCAGGGTCAAATAGACACTTTACTTGCAAGAATATTCAACTAAAATGTGCACAGCGAGGTGGCAGAGGCATGAAGTATCGGGCAGCAGACCCCAGGGTTGGCAGCCGAGGCCCATGAGTTGCTCTGAGGGAGAAAGATGAGAGTGTGGTCAGCTTCAGAACCGCAAAGGTACAATTCTGTCCTACAGGGCTGTTAGGACTGAATTCCACATGATGACAGCGGGCTGTTTGGTAAACTCAAGCTTCTGTGGAATTTGAAACCACCACTGATTCCACAGGTAAAAATACCTGGCTGTCTTGGCTCATAAACCCAATGACTGGGACAATGCCCCTCTGTCAGAGGGTCACTCTGCATAGGAATGGACCCACCAAGACCACAGAACGACAATTCAAGAACTATTCCCCCCAAACATGATCATCAGCTTTTCATGCCTGACATGCAAACTCAAGCTACACCTATCACGGCGTTACTGATGACAATCAAATGCAGCAGTCCGAGCCTAGGGAAACACAGCACTCGTGCATTTGAGTCCAGCATGAGGTAGGAGCAACACCAGGAACAGGGATTCACCAGCCCTCCAGAGCAGTCGGGTACACCACCATCACAGAGCGCGTCTACAAGGAGGTCTAAAAGAGGTCCCTTGTCCAAGAACCTAATGCTTTTGCAAGACCCAACCCCAAGCCAAACCCACGGCATTGAGTGATTGAGTCGATAGCAATTCACGACCAACCTTACAGTACAGAGCCAAACTGCCCACCCCCATTCCCACCCCAGCTTCCCATGACTGTGAATCTTCACAGACACAGACTGTCTTCTGCAGAGTGGCCAGTGGATACCAACTGGGGGTAGCAGCCAAGCTCTTTAACCACTTGGCTATCGGCACTCCTTGTAGGGAACCCCAAAACCCATTGTCATCAAGTGGACCCCAACTCACGGCAACTCTCTATGGGATTTCAAGAGGCTGTAACTCTTCATAAAAACAACAGGCCCGTATTTCTCCCAAGAAGGGAGGGGCTGGTGGGTTTCAACGCCTGGCTAGCATCAAAAGTCATTAGGACTCCTCCTTTATAGGGAATACTACCCAACATAGACCCAATACCACTGCTGAACATGAGTGGTGATCTCAATGAATGCTCTGAAGTCATCCAAGAGACCTGAGGGGCCTCCAACATATCCAAACAAGTTTCAAGGAGGAACTGGTCCCACAGATCCAGTGCCAACTTCAACATGCCCACAGTTTTTCTCCCTTTTTGTGCTCTGGCACCTAGGACTAAGAGGCTCTCAGAATACTTCTTTAGGGCTGAGCCCTGGTGGCATAGTGGTTGTGCGTAAGACTGCCGCCCACTGGAATGGAGGTTCAATTCCAGCTCCACAGGAGCAAAGGCTGGGTCTCCTACTCCCACCACCAGAGGGCAGTGATGCCCCCCCCCAAAAAAAGAATACTTCTTTAGACATCAAATGCACTACATAACAAAACTGCTTTGAGGGCACAGCATTTTCTCCACAACACACACCCTGCCCATAGACTTAAGATATACAATACCAGAGGGGATCAGAAATGGTTATTCCATGTAATGTAGTCACGGCTGATTCCGCCAAGGAGCGGGGATTTCTGTCAGAGGGGTATTCAAAGTATAAGGAAGGACACGAACAAAGGAAAGAGGCACACACGTTGTGTGGTGTATGTGTTAATCCAGGTAGACTAGAGAAACAAATCCATAGACAGTCATATGTGCATAAGAAAGAGGTTCATATACAAGAGCAACTGAATATTGAAGAAACATCTCAGCCCAGTCCAGTCCAAGATCATAAGTCTGATATTTATTAACCCATATGTCTGATACCAATCTATAAAGCACGAAGCACATGCAATGACACCAAGACAATGAAGAGGAATTGGTTTTCTAGAACAAAAAACAATGAAGTACACAGTGGGTGGAGTCTTGGGTATCCAGTTATAGTAGAAGCATCTCAGCACTGGCTGACGTCTCTATGTGGCTTCTCCGACTTCAGAGGTCTGGTACCTTCAGGGTAAGCCCATGTGGCTTCTCCTCTGGGATGTCTCACAGGGAGTCAGCCTTGTCTTGTCAGGAGAGTGTCTCCAAGGGACTAAGTAGTAAGTGTCTCGCCTCCAAGGGGGAAATACAGGTGGATTTACCAGAATTCTCACTGCTATCTCCAGATTGACAGGCTAGACTCCACCTCTACGACTTAATCCTCAAATTGACACCAGATTAGATGACTGTCACAGTGTAGTTGCCAGGTAAGGTATGAATGAACTGAGAAAGAATTTTGAAAAAAATTGTTTGGGGTTACATGACAGATTTTCTTGATGTCAATCCAGACAGTTCTTGTGGCAATGAGCCATCGATGAGTGATGAAGGAAGCATTCAATACCGGAGTTGATTTCAGAATCTGTGACACTTGATCATGGATGGAATTTGAACAGTCTGGCTCACTTCAGGGTAGAGATTTTGAAGAGGGTGGAAGGAGTTCAGAAGAAAAGGCTGGCTTTCATTACTCTAAATCTTCACTAAATTCACAAACACCTTTTTTAAAAAAATCATTTCATTGGATTCTCTTACAGCTCTTATCACAATCCAGAGATACATCCAGTGTGTTCAAGCACATTTACATATATGTTACCATCATCGTTTTCAAAACATTTTCTTTCTACTTGAGCCTTTGGAATTGGCTCATTTCCACCCTCTCTCATGAACCCATGGTAATTTAAAAATTATTATTTTTCATGTCTTACACCAACTGCTGTCTCCCTTCACCCACTTTTCTGTTGTTCATCCCCTCCCATACACACACAAACTTTTTAAAAACTTCCTTAAATATATTCTGATTCTCCTGCCTGAGTCATCTTTATCATCTCTCAAGCTGCAATCTAGTGACTATGCTCAATATTATATGAACTTATGTTAAGTACTCATTACCCACTGATACCCGGTTGATTCTGACTCAGTGGCCCCGAATAGATTTCCAAAGGCTGTAAATCTTCACAGGCGCTGAACTCTGCATCCTTTTTCCATAAGTGGCTGGTGGCTCTGAACCACCGACCTTTGGTCAAGAGGCCACCACTTTCCCAACTCTGCTTACATTTGTCTTTGCCTCCATGCAAGAATGTGTCTTCTTTCATATTTTGTGGTTACTGTGCCTCAGATGCGACCTCATGGTAGCAATTTAAAAAATATGTATCGAATGGAACAGAATCTGAAAGCTTCCTTTAAAGATCCTGACCTACTCTCAGATGCAAGTGCTGTGTAACTGGAGTTAAAACGCTGAAAGAGGAGGATGGGGACTTTAACAGTTCAACTTAGTTCAGCAGCCACCACTTTAAAAATTCATGATCAAAATTACCAACTTCCACAGCTCAACTTAAAGAAAAAATAATCCAAAATCAAAAAGATGGCAATGCAATTTCCTAGATGGCTGGATTACACACATCCACAGACACACACAGCACTCAGAAGCAGAGTGCAAGGATTTTCCCAGTAATATCTTAAGTTGGACAACCTCGGTACAATCATAGTTCCAGTTACAAATTCTCTCTGCCTTAACTTCATCACATACAAAGGAATAGCTACAGTTAAGAGTATTTCTTGCATATAAAAATCTGTAGATGTGATATCAAAGTGTTTACTCTTATTAAAAGCTTTATTCTATATGGTTTATGCATAACGTCATCCAGATGTTATAAAAAGGGCATGGAGGGAGGGTCATCCCACCTCTGGCCTCACAAGGGAGGAGAAAATTAATCTCAGGATCAACCCAAAGCTGATTTCTTTGGGGCAAAAGTAGGACATTTCTCCACTCTCACCTTCCTTGATCAATTCTAACCCCAACTTTCCCTGCCACTCTCTACTTCTCTGTTAGGTTCAGTAATCCACTCCAATGGTCACACACACACAAAAAAAAAACCTTTCATAGATACTCCTAATTAAGCACTTTATCAGGGAAGTTACCGGGTTCCATTCCAGGATAAGAGGTGCTCAGGACAGTTCTGTAAGCACTGTCTCTTCTCTGCTGTGCTCCTAGCCCTAGACACGTTATTTCTGAGTTTTAACCTCTTCCTCTGTCTGTTCAATGCTACAAAGTTCTTTTCAGCTCTGCTCATCAATACTCAAAAGGGGGGAGGAGCATTTAATTCGGCTACTAAGTCTGGCTCCAAGGTGAGTAAAGCTAGCTTAACAGGTCAGCAAGCCAAGCTCCCCAGAAAAGTGCTCAGGAAGCAACCTTGTCTCCAAGCAAGCATCCTGTCCACAAACACTCTGGAGTTCTCTCCCTCGGTGGGTTCGGAAACCCATCACTTTGCCCCTGGGTCTGGTGCTACACCTACTTCCTGCTACTGCTCGTTTCCTCTGTGTCACAGTTCTCTGTGTCTAGGGCCAAGGATGATCGATGTGCAGGGATTCTACCTTTCAAAGGATGCGTCTCCCTCTTGGCTCCTTCCTGATGGTAGTGGGATTTCCACCTCCTCTTCTGAGATGACTCATTTAAAATCCAACGGGTTGACCAAACAGATCAATCTCCATATTAATTCTGTATATTCTTTTTGAGTGGTCCTACCCCAGAGGGGCTACCATATTTACATTCTTAGCCTGCTTTCCAGTGCCTTCAAAATTTAACCTCAGGGCCATCATCACATCCAAGTCGATGCTCACTTGTGGATAGCAACCCTTTGGGGCAAAGTACAATTGCTTCTGTGAGTTTTGGGGAACTGTAACTCTTTACTGGAGAAGAAAACTCCATCTTTCTCCTATGGAATAGCTGATTTCAAAGAGTGGACCTTGCAGATTCCAAGCCCAATCCATAACCACTACATCACCAGAGGTCTTTATGCAACCTGTGGACCACAAACAAAACCACGATTGTACAGTCCTACACAATCATTCACTCAGCATCACAAAGATGATCAAGTAGAGCCATATCAACAAATTCACTGTGCACAGCAAATGTTTAGACTCAAATTATCTAATGACTAATTCCCAATAGACAGAGGATCAAGCGTACTTAGTAGCAGGAGGGTATATTGCTGAAAATTTATCTGAGTCACCAACATCTCCCCGGCCAACCGGTATACCATATTTTGCTGTAACAATACTGTCAAAAGCCAGAAGTTCAAAAGATTATGTAAAAAGAAGCAAATCCAGAAGAGTATCACCGTTCTGATTTAGCTAGGCTAAGCATTACTGGCAGTTAGAGCTATAAAAATCTGGTAACAGTCTGAGTTTGAATTGATGGAAAGGCTTAATGGATTGCTGAGTCTTAACATCAATTAAGTAAGACCTGATAAGTATGTCCAAAGGGGTAATAAAATAATTCAGAAGGTCCTCATAAATATGTAACGTTAAATATTTGCAATGTGTCATTCAATCAAACGGATAAGATCTATGTTTCAGAGAACAGGCACTGATGAAGCATTTAAATGAATATGAGAAAAGCATTAACTGAGGAAGAAATTAAAACAACGACTGCACACTGAATCTCTGTGGGTAGGAAGACTTTCTGGAGCCGAGATATCTAAGAAAACTATTAAGTACAACAGGAGGCAGAGGTCAGGATACTTCTCACTCCAATCAAAGAAAAAAGGTAAGTAAGAGTCCATGTAAGGAATTACTAACTAAGAAACCTTTCCACAAGGTTAAACTCAGATTCCCTTTTCTGAAATATTGCTTCATTCAATCTGCAAATTTGAAAGATGAGATGACAGAAGGGTGTGGCACTGTTAAGGCCTTTCTAATAACCTTGCTAATGGCCAGAAGAAAAATAAAATTAAGACCTTCATCTTTTAACAGATTAAGCTACTTCAGACATCAAACATTAACGTACTTAAATGACTCAAACAATAAGGACATGTTCAGCAATGGCTGAATGTGCGTACGGGGAAGTCAAGCAAGGGTAAGATCGCTCATAGTGGCTTATTCTGCCGATCAGTCTATGACCACACAGGAACACTAAAAGGAGGGCTTCCACAAGATCCAATACAACTTTTCTCCAAACGCAGCCCATCCCATGGAAAATGGAAATTAATCTATGTGTGTGTGTATGTATGTGTGCGTGTGCTTACACGTACACATGCTGATCTTGTACAGATTTATGGCTTTTTGAAAGCTTACTAAACTAAAACAAATATTACATAACCACCTTCATCATCACCAACAGCAACTACTTAAAGCTCTCAAGCCCCTCTTCTAAAAGAATGGTAACTAATCAATGCAGAAGGACAAAACTAGGATATGTTCTTCTATTAAAGTCAACTGTTCTGAGTAAAGACAAAAATTGTAAAGATTCGACCACGGATACAATTATAGCAAATAGGCAGGTCTTCAAATTTGCTGTGTGGGAGGGAGCACCACACGAACATCAATCCATTAAACACTCTTAACAGGATGTAGCTATCTTCCCTGATAATCTCATGGGGAAATTTTTCCTATGCTCTCATTGTCACCAAATATGAAATCCTGTCTTACAGATCATGTTCTATTTTTAAGCCTGCGAGTATATGTGTGTGTGTGTTCCACACAAAAAGAGTGAAAATAAGGTCAATGAGTAACTTCACCTGTGAATGAATTAATAAACTATTACACATTGTCCTCAGATGAGTGACTTAACAGAAAATGAACCACCTCACAAAATCAGCCTGAGAGAAAAATCCTTCAGTCCCTCAATTTCAGAATTAAAAAAAAAAAAAAACTACCCAGAAACCAGGCTGCTCAATGCACTCTCTCATCACATACCTCTCCAACCCCCAGTTCCATTGACTAGAATTGTCTTTGGGGAACTCTAAATTCCACATCTGTAAAGTGGGATGTTTTGAAAGCCTACTTTTCAACAGTGCTATAGCAACAAGCACCCCACGCCGTCAGGCTTTGGTTTCTGATACCATGACTTAATAAAAAGAAGCCTGGGGAGCCAAAGGGGGGGGCAAGAAATGTACACAATGACACTGCAAACTCTTATAACAGCAAAGTAGGAAAATGTGTTTGTTTTTTACATCCCCCCCCCCCCCAAAAAAAAATGTAGGTATGCCAGGGAACACAGGAATCAATTTAGAGAGTTCTCAATGACCAGCGCTGGAACGATATGCAGAATGAAATAAAGTCAGGCTGGATTATAGGCCTAAGTCAAAAATAAATATCTTTGAGTTCATACTGATACAAATAAATAATTGAAAGAGAAGAGATAAATCTCACACACAGAATAATTACATTCAATTGTTGCAGATACCTACCTATCTCCACTGGAGATATAGTCTAAGTGGCTACTCCTTAAGTGTAGATTGTTCAAGGTGACTGTCTTTCAGAAGCACGCAGTAAGGAAAGGAGGAGAATGCTGTTTTAGAACCCTGACAGATTCAGTCAGGTGGCATCGGGTCCATAGTTACTGGGAAAGTCATGTTGATACTGCACATCTTTGACAACATGTGATGAGCCTGCGGGTCTCCCTCCCTGGTCTCCCTTTCAAAGGGCCATAAACTGAGGCATAGTCCAAAAAACTCCTGACCAGTACACCTGAAAACTCTCAAGGTCATCAAATACCAGGAAAAATCAAATACAAAGACCATTGGGCACAGCCAACCAGAGTATGACGGCACCTGGTATCTCGATTGGTACCCTGGACAGTATCCTGGAATAGAAAAAGGATATTAGATGAAAACTAAAGAGCTATGAATAAAGGATGCCTCTTGGTTAATTAATAAGAATGTGTTGGCTGAGCCCCGGTGGCGTAGTGGTTGTGTGCGGGACTGCAGCCCACTGGTTCGGAGGTTCAAATCCAGCACCAGCCCTCCAGGAGCAAGGCTGGGCCTCCTACTCCCACCACCTGAGGGCAGTGACGCCAAAAAGAAAAAAAAATGTGTCTATCGTGGCTCATTCGTTGCAAAATCTACTATTAATGTTGGGTTTTACAGCTCAAAAACTCAAACTCATTGCCAGGGCAGGGCAGAACGGCCCTCTGTGAGTTTTTGAGACTGTGACTCTTTATGGGAGCAGAAACCCCTGACTTTCTCCCAAGGAGCGACTGGTTTTGCTGACCTTGCAGAAATATGCCAACACCTAAGCAATCTGCTGCCAGGACTCCTGTGTTTTAAGGCGAAGGGGAAACCAAGAGTGGGGTGAATGGGTACACTGTATATCACCTCCACAATGTTTCTGGAAATCTAAGACATCTAAAATATAAGATATAATTCTTCGTGTCTATCTCAACTTCCACACAAAGTTAAATTTGCAAAAGTTCGTGGACGTGTTAGTTTGTTCACAGGCTATAAGAGCCACAAATTATGTGTAGAAAAAAGTAAGCATATATTTTTACATGTATTTTAGAAAAGAAACATTTCTCATTCCATATTCAGAGTGTTCAGAGGACACTCAAAGGACAAACGGAGGGCATGGGGGGCAGAGAGATCTGGATAAAAAGAGCTACTCAGTAGGCACTGTAGTAATGAGAAAATAATCTTTTGGTTTTGAACCGTTTGGTTTTTGTTTTAGTTTTTATTGTGGCCAGAATTTCTTTTCTTTTTTTTAAATCATTTTATTGAGGGTTCATCCAACTCTTATCACAAATCCTTCCTCTATTGTGTCAAGCATATTTGTGACTGTCTATTTCTTAACTGGAGTTCCCTCAGCAACATTGCAGACACCTTAATAAGGAAGAGTTCAACAATCATTCATGGACATGAGTTGCATTTAGAAAACATTAACTTGTTCTGTTTTTCTAAACAAGCAGTGCTTTCAGTCTTACTCTTGTATTCTGTAAGGGCAAAGACTAGTTTGGGTTTTCCTTATCATCTACCACTATATATTAATTTTATATCCTACCTCTTCACTGCTATTGATGCACCTGTAGGTTATTTAACATTCACCAATGAAAAGTAACATACATATTCATTTTTGAAACTACACCAATACTAGGCCTAACTGTAAGTTATGCAAGTGGACCTACATGTACGCTTGCCACAGCTACTTAGAAGCAATCCTCTCCTATTCCATATGCAGGGGGAAATTTCTTCTCTTCCATACCAGATATGAGCAGACGACCCAAGTCTGTATAGCTGGATCCTTCTCTCCCGTTACCTTGACTGCTTCAGGCCAGGCAGAACTGGGGAACATATTTTCTGCCAAAGGCCATTTGGAAAATGATAACAAAGAACCCTGGGGGGGGTGTAGTGACTATCCTTTTGGATGCAATCCACATGGTTAGCTGTTCAAAACCACCCGCAGCTCCACAGGAATTGGGACTTCTGTGCCCTAAACAGTTTTGGTCTCAGGAGCCTAAGCTCCTGAGGGGGGAGAAGGGGGGTGCTGTGGGCACTTCAGCATTGACTCCATGACAATGAGTTTTGCTTTTGTTTTTGTTCTATTTAAGTGGTCAAGTATTTCATTAACCCACCCCCTACTGTGATGGTGAGGAGGCCCTGCTGGTGCAGGGGTTACAAGGAAGATCCACAAGATCAGTAGATGGCAACCATTGGTTGTTCAAGGGGGAACCGACAAGGCTTTCTACTCCCATAAAATCCCATCTCAAAAACGAACAGGGGCAGTTCTCCTCTGGCCCTGTAGAGTTGCTGGCAGTGGGTTAAGGTGTGGGTTTTGAATGTGATAGTTAGAACTAGTTCTCTGTGGTGATGCATGGAATGCTAGCTAGTGTTGATGAATTTGAAGGCCCCGTAGGACCCACAGGCCAGATGGTCCCCAAC